>JBBPBX010008525.1:0-28873 GCA_038048925.1 Garcialebias charrua | reverse complement strand
CACATATATATGCATGTATATATACTGTATATATATATATATATATATACACACTGTATATGTATATATATACATACACACACAGAATATATATATATACACACATATATATATGTGTGTGTGTATATATATATGTACTGTATATGTATATATATATATGCATGTATGTATATGTGTATATATGTATGTATGTGTGTATGTATGTATATATGAGTGAGACAGGTCCCTCTTGTAAATGAGTCCCCGTGGCTCAACGAGGCTAGCCTGTATAAATAAAAGTTGAATGAAATGTATACTAGGGATGGGGCAGATCCGATCCAGTATCGGTATCCTGAACGGAGGCGTGTCTTATGAGCCCAGAGTAACAAGACCCGCCTCACATTCAGCAAATCCATTTCCTAGTTTGCCCCTTGCAGCCAGCCAGGTAAAACATGAGTAAACACAGAGCACTGAGGACTAGAGGACTGTGGCTAACGGCTAACCAACTTTTCATCTTGGCATCAGTCGGTCAGAGTTTATTGATTTTTGCATGTCTGCGAACATGTGTGGATGTGTTTTACTCTTGAAACACCACAAAGCAAGACAGCAGCGTCAGCGTGCATGTCTGCAGAGCTGCTGTACAGAGAGGAGGAAGCTCCGTCACGTCATATAATATGACGAACTTGATGAAACATTTGAAAAAGCACCACAGTAAAGAGCACAACGATTGTTTAGCCCGGCGGGAGAAAGACGAAAGGAGCCGACAAAAATCACTTCTGGACTCGTTCCAACCGCAAGGTAAACTTCCGCTGCACAATGTGAAAGCTAAAGGGATAACCCAGAAACTGCTAAACAACTTGTCAGGAACACTGTCAGTTAACCAGTGGGGTTTGCTGGAAAAGATTGTGACTTTGCTGGAACCCTTTGAGGAGTTAACCAGAAAAATCAGCTCAGCAACCTCCTCTGCAGCTGATGTGATCCCAGCCGTCACCATTTTAAACGCCTGCTCGTTGAGAACAGTGTGGACAGTGGCATCAAAACTTTTGAGAAGCACGCTCCTCCAAGCTGTCAGCAGTGATTCCATGACATCCAAAGCGAACCCCTGTATGCTGTTGCCACTTTAGTGGACGCTGGATACAAGGACAGGTGAGGCATATTTTTTTAAACGCCTTTTTTAAATGTTGGCTAAGTTTAAAAGTTAGAATTAAATCCTGTTAACACAAAACATGTTTTTTTTTTCAACAGAGGCAGAGCCAGCAGCAAAGGTTGCTCGCATGGAAGCTGGTCCAAGCGCTGGTGGTCATCCGGCTCCAAGCACAAGGAGCAGCTGTTTCAGCAGTCTGTATGTCACAATTCTGAAGAAGCATGATGAGCCTGCAGGAGGTACCCAGCAGACAGTGGTTATCCAAATGCAAATGTATTTGACTGAACCTACAACCGCTGAGAAAGACTGTCCTTTCCAGTATTGGGCAAACATTGGTGCTGTTGCAGCAAAGTTCCCGAGTGCTCCTTCAACCAGTGTGGAAAGCGAAAGACTGTTTAGCACAGCATCCAATATTGTGGATGAAAAGAGGAATCGTGTGACAGCAGAGAGAGCAGAAATGCTCATATTCCTCAAGAAGAACCTGCCAATATTTATCTGAGTGAACTCTATCAATCCACGAGGAGTCATTTTGTCTTACCATGCTGCTCAATAATCCTTTTAGATCTAGTTTTTTTTTTATTATTAGGTTTTAGATTTTATTTTATTTTTTAAATTAGGTTTTAGATTTTATTTTTTTAAGAATAGATTCAGACTGTGACGTTAAGCTTCTGGTCACCTTCAGTGCCAAACCTACTGTTCTGTAGAAAAATATAAAAAATATGTCTCTGTTTTTTTCTTTTTGTATTACTTTGTACATTCTGATGTCATTTACAATTAAAAAAACTCATGTATTCAAAGTACAATTTTGTGAAGTTTATTATTATTATTGGTAAATATTCTGTTCAATTAAAAAATATTTTATTAGTGCCAAAGGGAAATTAAGTGTTGTCATAGCTCATCATCCTGGTTTCATTCAAGAGTTGTTGATGCTGTGGGCCAGGAAGGATCTCCTGCAGCGAATCAGAGGAATCTGGCCACAGTGATCTGTCACCTGGATCCAGCTTGCTGTCAAAGGACTCTCGGTCCTCCTGGGAAGCAGGACTGCTTGAAGTGATAAGTATAAGTGATCCAAAATGATGAATACAGCTAAAGAATTAATAGCTTTGAATTGACAACACAAAAAGGTTATGGATTTTAACTTCAAAACTTTAATATGGTGAATTATGAGGTTCAAAAGCAGAATAGCTATTGAATCACTAATATCCACTTAAAGCAAGGAATAAAAAACATGTTTTGTGTTAGCAGGATTTAATTGTAACTTAGAAACTTATCCAACATTAATAAAACTTACCTCAAGTTGCCTTTTTGGACATGCATGGATATATTTGTATACACTGTACTGGTCTGTAATAACTTTAAACAAACAATCACTTAACTCCATATCTGTAAAATTAACTGAATTATAACCATTTTTGAGTTGACTTATTTCAATTGCCTGCTGCAGCCATCTTCAATTCAAATGTATCCAAAAGTTAATCATCAGTAAAGAAACATCCGTTTATTATTTCTTGAAAGATTTTTCTAAATCTGTCCAGCGGGTCATGAGATATTTTGCTAACAGACCAACACCATTGATTCCAAATAAATAACTTTATAATTTTAAAGAAAGATCTTATGCATTCTAATAGTCCTTTGAATATGCTTTGGGAATGAGTCTCAGCTACTACCACACCAAATTTTATCTCAATTATTTGTCAAATTGACTGAGTTGTAGTCAATTTTGTGTTGTTTAAGTTCAGTTAGCTGTGGCAGCCATCTTGAGGATGTACTTTAAAAGTCAACCAGTCGTAGAGAGCTATTCAGTGATTATTTATTGAAAGTTTAATCAAAATCTGTTCAGTTGTTCATAAGATATTTTGCTAACAGACAGATGCAGAATACAAACATAATTGTTGACTTTTGGAAGCATGTGATGAAAAAGAGACTGGGTGAAAGTAACTACTTAAAAGTTTTAAGTAGTTACACGTTTTGTGTTAGCAGAATTCGTACCGCCAAGAGAAGATTAACCTTCTCTCATACAGACAAGTACAGTGTCTGTAGATTTCATTTTAGCCATGTGTCATCAACATACCTGAACCCATGACTTGGTGGTGTCCCAGAAAAGGACGTCAAGGCTCTCTTTTCTACAAACCGAATTCCAAAAAGGTTGGGACACTAAAAAAATTGTGAATAAAAACTGAATGTAATGATGTGGAGGTGCCAACATCTAATATTTTATTCAGAATAGAACACACATCACAGATCAAAAGTTTAAATTGAGAGAATGTATCATTTTAAGGGAAAAATATGTTTCAAAATTTCATGGCGTCAACAAATCCCCAAAAAGTTGGGACAAGTCCATTTTTACCACTGTGTGGCATCCCCCCTTCTTCTTACAACACTCAACAGACGTCTGGGGACAGAGGAGACCAGTTTCTCAAGTTTAGAAATAGGAATGCTCTACATTCATGTCTAATACAGGCCTCTAACTGTTCAATCGTCTTGGGCCTTCTTTGTTGCACCTTCCTCTTTATGATGCACCAAATGTTCTCTATAGGTGAAAGATCTGGACTGCAGGCTGGACATTTCAGTACCGGATCCTTCTCCTACGTAGCCATGATGTTGTGATTGCTGCAGAATGTGGTCTGGCATTATCTTGTTGAAAAATGCAGGGTCTTCCCTGAAAGAGATGACGTCTAGATGGAGCATATGTTGTTCTAGAACCTGAACATAGTTCTCTGCATTAATGGTGCCTTTCCAGACATGCAAGCTGCCCATGCCACAAGCGCTCATGCAACCCCATACCATCAGTGATGCAGGCTTCTGAACGGAGCGTTGATAACAACTTGGGCTATCCTTGTCCTCTCTGGTCCGGATGACATGGCGTCCCAGTGTTCCATAAAGAACTTCAAATCGTGACTCATCTGACACAGAACAGTCTTCCATTTTGCCACACTCCATTTTAAATTACCCCTGGCCCAGTGCAAACGTCAGAGTCAGAGAGTCTTTATTGTCATTTGCACCGCATGTAGTACATGTGATGAAATGAGATTATGTACACAGGGTCCCAGTTACATCCAACAACAAAATGTAAGAGAAAAACAGTAATAACATCTAGGATATGAACTAAGAAAAACATCCAACTAGAAATACACTAAGTCCTAGAGTAATAGAAAAACATCATTATAAACAGCAGCACAAACATGAGTCTTTATGAGCAGATGGTCACAGATGAACACAGCAACAAGAAAACAGATCAGCATCAGCATGATGTGATATTTCGCAGTGATTCATCCATCCATCCATCCATTGTCTTCCACTTATCCGGGGTCGGGTCGCGGGGGTAGCAGCCTAAGTAGGGAGGCCCAGACTTCCCTCTCCCCAGCCACTTGGAGCAGCTCCTCTGGGGGAATCCCAAGGCGTTCCCAGGCCAGCCGAGAAACATAGTCCCTCCAGCGCGTCCTGGGTCTTCCTCTGGGCCTCCTCCCGGTGGGACATGCCCGGAACACCTCACCAGGGAGGCGTCCAGGAGGCATCCTAACCAGATGCCCGAGCCACCTCAACTGGCTCCTCAGAGTCCCTCCCGGATGACTGAGCTTCTCACCCTATCTCTAAGGGAGAGTCCAGACACCCTGCGGAGAAAACTCATTTCAGCCGCTTGTATCCGAGATCTCGTTCTTTCGGTCACAACCCAAAGCTCATGACCATAGATGAGGGTGGGAGCATAGATCGATCGGTAAAGTGAGAGCTTTGCCTTTCGACTCAGCTCTCTCTTCACCACGACAGGCGCAGTCAAGGTGTTGAGAGGATCCGTTTTGGTGGCCTTAGAATCGCTTCTGTTTTTTGCAGATGATGTGGTCCTATTGGCTTCATCAGGTCGTGATCTACAGCTTTTGCTGGAGCGGTTTGCAGCTGAATGTGATACGGCCGGGGTGAGGATCAGTTCCTCCAAATCCGAGGCCATGGTCTTGAGCCGGAAAAGGGTAGCATGCCCTCTCCAGGTCGGGGAGGAGGTCCTGCCCCAAGTGGAGGAGTTTAAGTATCTCGGGGTCTTGTTCACGAATGAGGGAAAACTGGAGCGTGAGATCGATAGGCGGATAGGTGCAGCATCCGCAGTGAAGCGGGCGCTGTACCGGTCTGTCGATCACAGTGATTATTCTTATTATTTATTTATTCATGAGTCTAACAGCCTCAGGGTAGAAGCTGTTCCTCAGTCTAGTGCACTGGTTCTTAACCTGGGTTCGGTGAACCGGTCTCAGGGGTTCAGCGGAGCCTCTGCCCAGGATTTAAAGTTGTTGCCAAATAGAGTCCCACCCGCCCAAAGCACTCTCTACCCGCAAAAGTCAGAAGGAAAATCGCGGTGAACCGCTCAATCTGGCAACACTGGTGACTGCTGCAGATTCAGTGCCGATGCAGAAATATAACGCGCGCATTAGTCAATGGCTGTTACTACGGTAAATATGTCGGGCAAAAAGAGAAAGTGGTTGGACAAATATGTCCAACATGGATTCACTTGTGTCACGGAACAGGATGGAAGTCAGCGTCCGATCTGCATGATATGCAACACGAAGCTGAGTAACTCTAGTCTCGCGCCGGCAAAACTGAAGGAACACTTCATGAAGATGCATAAAGACGGAGAATACAAGAACACCACGCCTGCTGAATTCAAGGTAAAACGAGCCAGATATGATGAACCCCTCTTTTGTAATATATAGCTTATAGCGTTTCTGCTACTATTGAGCTGTTTCTATGATAATTTTAGCTTTCTAATTCCACATTTAATGCTCTTATTTAAAAAAATGTCAGCCTAATTCAGCAAAAATGTGCTCTCTCAACTTCATTCTGGTGATGCTTCATTCTGCTGTTTTAGCTACTTTTCAGCTGAATCTTTTTTTCTAATTTTAGATTTTCTTCAGATAATTTCAACATTTTTGTGCTCATTTCTGCTTCTTTCAGCCTAATTGGGCAAATATATTCTTTTTGCTTTCTTCTGCTAATTTAAGCTTATTCTACCTTTTCAGCAACATTTTTTAGTAAATTTTTTTCTGGTTTAAGGTAAACTAAAATTTTTGTGAAGACATGCGAGTAGCACTTGCCAAGGTGAAGCCACGCATCTCCAAACTGGTCTCCCAGAAACAACAGCAGAAGTCACACTGATTTGCAGGTATGTAATGTGAGCAATGCTTTACTTAGGCCCCAAAAGAGTATTTTGTGTATTCAAAACAACAAAATACAAATTAAATTAAAAAATATATATACATAGTTCCCAGACACGCCCCCAGTATTGCGCAAACCGGTTTTTGCACCACATCTAAAGGCAGAAGAAGGCAAGATGGCGAACTAGCAGAGCAAATTATACGGACAATAACACGAGCTACCACAGCTTCACCAAGGAACAAGAGCAAACTGGCAGTGGTCGAGTTAAATGAGTTTGAGAAAGAAATCATGGCAGACGAATCAGACAACTTGTCACAAAGTAGTTACTCCGATATCATTAATTATTTAATTAATACAAGGAGCGAGCGCAGACCGGCTTCACAGCACACCGGCTTTACAGCTTTAAATCCAAAAAAGATGTGTAAACTGTCTCAATCAGATCTAACCAGCTAAAAAAGGTTTAACTAAAATAACACACAGCCAACAAACAGTCCAAGCTGAACACGGACCAGAACCAGCGCTTTGAGTCTTACCGTGTTGGAAGTTAGCATGTTGTTAGCATCTGGAGCGTGGCTCGCCGGAGCTCAGGTCGGACGGCGTGCATCCGCTGAGGCGGCCGCGGAGGCACGTCCACGTCCCATGGGACCGACGCGTCGCCCGCACGACTTGGCTCCCGTCCTCCTTCTCCAACTGGGACGGTCTGGTGGACCGTGAGGAGCAGAGGAGGCCATTGTCGCGTTAGCGAGATGCTAAGCTAACAGCATGCAAGACGGTTTGCTAAATAATGAAAAAAAAAAAAAACCAGCTCTAACACACAGACAGTTGTACTCTAACATTGTTCTGACATAGTTTCACAAAATGATTTATGTAGAATATTTTGTTTACCGGCCAAAAGTACGACGTCTTCCAGAGCAGATCAAAGCCAGACTCAGAGCAGGAGGGGCTGTTGTCCAGTTTCTCCGATGAGATAAATCCTTCCCGTTTACTTTTTTTTTGATTAACTGAAACCTGCGCGTTGCCCAAACGTCTACCCGACTGGAACACCGACTGACACAACACGAAGTAACCATTGCAATTAATTAGAAATTGACAAAAAAAACAACGTGAAAAATGGACATCTATCAGAACGCGCTCCAACTGCAGCATAGCCTACATGTGGGAGGGTCATAAAGGACAACCCACAGATGTGACGTCACATGGGAACTATGTATACTGTATATATTAAAAAATGTTTTTTCTTCACTCAGGACACACTGGCTAACCTGGGAACGCAATGGGATTCCCCTGGAGGAGCTGCTCCAATGGATGGATGGATGGATGGATGTTATTCTTCAAAAAAATCCTATTTCATTTTTAATGATAAAAATAGTACAAAAATATTTTTGTGGGATGAAACTCTTATTGGGCCAGAATAAAGGTGTTGTGAGTTCATGCACTGTGTTGGTTTTGTTCTTTGAGCAAGGTGATGTTGTAGAATTTGGAAAAAAAATCATATTTTATATATTAAAAAAGAGGGGTTAGGTGAGTGGCCATATGAAACTGGAGGATTCGGTAGCTCAAAAAAGGCTAAGAACCACTGGTCTAGTGGTTCTACATTTGATGCTCCTCAACCTCCATCCTGAGGGGAGTGGGGCAAAGAGTGTGTGTGCTGGGTGAGTGGGGTCTTTCATGATGCAGGTGGCTTTTTTCCTCCATCTCGAACAGAAATGGCTTCCTCTTTGCACTGTAGAGTTTCAGCTGGCAACGGCAGATGGCACGGTGGATTGTGTTCACTGACAATGCTTTCTGGAAGTATTCCTGAGCCCATTCTGTTATTTCCTTGACAGTGGCATTCCTGTTTGAGGTGCAGTGACGTTTAAGGGCCCGGAGATCACGAGCATCCAGTAGAGTTTTACAGCCTTGACCCTTACGCACAGCGATTGTTCCAGATTCTCTGAATCTTTTGATGATGTTATGCACGGTTGATGATGATAACTTAAAAGTCTTTGCTATTTTACGCTGGGTAACACCATTCTGGTATTGCTGCACTATCTTTCTGCGCAACAATGGTGGAATTGGTGATCCTCTTACCATCTTGGCTTCTGAGAGACACTGACACTCTGAGAAGCTCTTTTTATACCCAATCATGTTGTCAATTGACCTAATTAGTGTTAATTGGTCTTCCAGCTGTTCGTTATATGCTCAATTTCCTTTTTCCAGCCACTTATTGCTACTTGTCCCAACTTTTTTGGGATTTGTTGACACTGTGAAATTTTGAATCAACATATTTTTCCTTTAAAATGTTACATTTACTCAGATTAAACTTTTGATCTGTCATCTATGTTCTATTACGAATAAAATATTGACATTTGCCATCTCCACATCATTGCATTCAGTTTTTATTCACAATTTGTTTAGTGTCCCAACTTTTTTGGAATCCGGTTTGTACATTACTTTATTTTTTAGACATTTTTTACATGTATTAAATAATAATCCTCTTCAGCTGAGGGCAGCTGTGGCTGAGAGGCTAAAGCAGTCTTCTCCAATGAGAGAGTTGGGGGTTTGATTCCACCAGCAGTCACATGCTGAAGTGTTCCTGGGCAAGACACTGAACCCCTTATTGCCTCTGATGTGTGTCCCATCGGTCTATGAATGTGATAAAGTACTGATTAATCCTTGTACAGATCTAGTAGAGTGCTGTATGAATGGGTAAATGAGGACACAGACTGTGTTGTAAAGAGCTTTGAATGTCTTGATAAGATAGAAAGGTGCCTTCACGTTAGTCAGCATGTGTGTGAACTACCGTAATCTGAGCTCGACTCAGAACCGTGAAGTTGTAGCTCAGAGTTTTTTAAATCTACTTCCTTTAAACAAACCACGGGTCCGAGCTTAATTAGCCGTGCTGAGCTTTATGAGAAGAGCAGAGAGAGGTGGAGACATTAATAAATCAGCAGTTTATCATATCGCTAAAGACACTGTCAGTCTAAGCTTAGCCAGGTCAAAACCAGTGATTTAGCTCATTGAGACAGTCGGTGAGGATGGAGGGTGGGTGGGTGGAGTTAGGTTTTGATGACAAGTAGAGCTGTGTGTCATCAGCATAACAGTGGAAATGGACGCCGTATTTGCGGAAGATGTGACCTAGAGGAAGGAGGTAAATGATGAAGAGGAGGGGTCCGAGGACAGAGCCTTGGGGGACACTCATTGAGACAGGGGAAGACTGGGAGCGTAAGGATTTAAGCTGAATGAATTGAGTGCGGTCACTGAAGTTGGTAAAGTCAAGACCTCGTTTCTTGATGATGGGGGTGATTGCAGCAGATTTGAAGGCTGTGGGAACAATGCCAGAGGTTAGGGAGGAGTGGATGATATTAGTGATGATCAGTGATGGGAATAACGGAGTTACAAATAAACGGCGTTACAAACGGTGTTATTTTTTTCATTAACAGGTAATCTAAGTAGTTACTATGTCTATCGTTACAACGCCGTTACCGTTACATTCACTAAATGGGGGTACGTTATTTTGTCTTCCGCTCTGGCTCTCATAAGCTGTTTGTTTACTTTTTTTCCCCTTGGTGAGGGAGGGTAGGAGGGGGAAGGAGGGTGGAGGGAGCAGAAGGGAGGGAGGGTGGAGGGAGCAGAGGGGAGGGAGGGGTGAAACAATAAAGATGATGCTGATTGGCTAAGGTAGAGTGTCAGGTAGAGGTCAGCCAATCAGAGGTTTTGTTGTTCAGTTCACGCTCAAACCACACTCTGACGTTGCCTGCAGCTCCAAATCTGAAAAGTTAGCAGAAGTCCTACAGCAATGGCGAATCTGGAGGGAAAGTTGGCGTTTTCAAAGTGGAAATACAGAAACTACTTTACTCTCCTTGAGGTAAAAGGCAAGAACGTGCATGTGAAGTGTACATTATGTCCCGGAGGAGCGAAGTGTTTGTCTACGTCCGTCGTAATCTGATCTGATGAAGCATCTCACAACTGCTTAGGTAATTCAGATTTTCAGTACTGTTTTAAAAGTACTTCATATTGTTAAAATGGTTCTTTTGTTTTTAAGAAAATACTTGAAGAACCAGTTGTGTGAGGGTTTGATTTTATTTTACACTACAAAGCACTTATTTTAACTGTTAACTTTTATTTCTAAGAAAACACTTAACAGTACAGTGTGTACATAGAGCTGAAAACACAATTGTTATATTATTTTGTTAACCTGTATTTTGTAATGAAGAAAAAAATTGAAGTATAGTATGTCAACCAGTCATGTTCTGTTGAGGTGCAGTAAGTATTTCTACTTTAAATTCGTAGATATATCTAAACTTAAACCAATCAAACAAACAATAGTTACTTTCCCTGGTAACTAATTACTTTTATAGGTGAGTAATTCAGTTACTAACTCAGTTACTTTTTGGGAGAAGTAACTAGTAACTATAATTAATTACTTTTTTAAAGTAACGTTCCCAACACTGGTGATGATAGGGAGCAGAGACGGGAGACAGGATTTAACAAGAACTGTGGGAAATGGGTCGAGTTGACAGGATGAGGACTTGGACTTGCTGATAATGTCAGTAATGTCATCAGCAGGGAGGAGGGAGAAGACAGAGAAAGGGAGGGAGGGGGGAGTTCAACAAGAATGCTGGGGGCAGTATTTGGTCCAAGGTGTTTATGAATTGAAATAATCTTTTCATTGAAATATGACATCAGGGAGTTGCAAAATTCTGTGGAAACCATGTGAGAGGGTAGAGAGTTAGGAGATGAGACAGAATGGTTAAGGAAAGAGAACAATGTCTTTGAATTACCAACATTGGAACTGATGATGTCTGAGAAGTAGCTGGATTTGGCTTGAGAAATACTGTTCCTTTGGTTTTCAGGAAGCGGAGTTCTGGAGTGAACCAGGATGCAGAGTTGGAGAAGGAAACGGTCCCAGTTTTCAGAGGAGCAACAGAGTTAAGGATGTTGGTTAGGCTGGTGTTGTATAATGTGGCAAGATCATCTGGGTTGGAGGAGTTGAAAGTGGAGAGGGTATTATTAATATGAGATAAAAGAATGTCATGGTTGATATTCTTGATATTACAGAAGGAAAGAGTGAGTTGAGGTTTATCTGAGGAAAATTTAAGATTAACATTGAATGAAATCATCAGGTGATCAGTAAATGAAAGTTCATCAGAAGAACAGTTAAGAGGAGTAAGTCCGGTGTAGCAGAGTAAGTCCAGTGTGTGGCCCATCTTGTGTGTTAGAAAGTTGATGAATTGTTGAAAGCCGAAGCTGTTCAGGCAAGATGTGAAGTCTCTGGAGAGGGGGTTGTTTTCTTCATCCAAATGAATGTTGAAATCGCCCAGCAGGAGAATATTGGGTGAAAGAGCAGTTAGATTGGCCATTAAAGCAGCAAAGTCATTCATGAAGGAGCTGTTCACTTTTGGCGGGCGTTAGATAGTTGCTACCATGGTGGGTGTGGGGCCAACGAGCAGACACACAGTGCGTTCGAAGGAGGAGGATGGGGAGGGGGGGTGAACGGAGTGACCTTCCAGTTCTCGCGGTGAATTATCGTGAGACCTCCCCCTCTGCCTGAGGCGCGGGCCTTGGCGGTGTAAACAAACCCCGGTGGAGTGGACTCATTCAGATGAAAAAAGTCGTTTTGTTGTTGCCACGTTTCTGTTAAACAGAAGAAATCCAGTTTTCGGTCGGATATTAGATCGTGAATAAGCTGACCTTTGCCCGTGAGGGAGCGAACGTTCAGAAGTCCAAACTTTACGGAGGAGGCGGAAGTGGTGACCGGAGCGTTAGCCGACCGAGCTAGGTTGGCTAACGTGCTGCTGCTGTTAGCGGTCCGAGCATTGCGGCGTGAAGAATGGCGAGAGTCAGACCAGATGGAGGTTATGAGATGAGCCTTGTCAGCGTTGAGTCGACGGCGCGAGCCCCGGTGGATGTATCTCCGACGAGGATGGAAGGCAATTTCCTGAAGAGGGAGTACAGGCGGCGCGGCCGGTAGGAAACGAAGACGAAGGAGCTCGACGGCTGAATAATGGAGCAGGCCAGACGCTGGGTGGTGGTGGATGAGAAGCAGGAGAGTCCAAACGAGAGCAGGCAGCAGGTAAATCCAAGTAAAATCCATGTTTGTTGATGAGTAGAAATGCCCAGGCAAGGGTCGGTAAAAAAACAGTAGAAAGAACTGAATAAAACAAAAACAAGAAAAAAGTATGAGGAGCAGCGGCAGCGAGGTGTGCCCGCGTTCACTCCCGGAAGTGATGAGGTGAGGTGTTCCGGGCATGTCCCATCGGGAGGAGACCCAGAGGAAGACCCATGACACGCTGGAGGGACTATGTTTCTCGGCTGGCCTGGGAACGCCTTGGGATTCCCCCGGAGGAGCTGCTCCAAGTGGCTGGGGAGAGGGAAGTCTTGGCCTCCTTACTTAGGCTGCTACCCCCGCGACCCGACCCCGGATAAGCGGAAGACAATGGATGGATGGATGGATGGTTTCAAACTTGGCCGATTTGTTCATAAGGTATGGGGGACAAAAAGTTATCTAAACCGTTCGTTTCAGAGGATGCTGAATGGGCCGGCCTAGACCTCAAAGTTTGACATCTCGCCATGAAAAACGAAATGCTAATATACTGGTGAAGATTCTCAGTCTTCCAAGACATGATAGAATGTCCTGGAACATTCACGATTATGAATGTCTTCATAATCGGTGAAGACATTTCTTCACCGATTATTTTGAAACTCGGTGAGCATCTGTATCTTCTTAGGACCTATGAAAAAGTCTCTTGGAGCTCTGATCCAAAACGAACAGTAAGTCGGCAATTTGGGTCAAAGGGTCATTTTCACTTCCGGTTCTGGTCAAGGCAGCAGCTTCTTCTCTCCTTCTCTCCTTCCCTCCCCAACGTTTCCTCACCCTGCGTGGCTTCTTTGTCTTGTCTGCAGTTCCTCAGCACTCATCTATTGAACGCAAATTGATTATGGATTTGGTTTTGTGGACGATCAACTCTATTGACAATATTTTTTCTACAAAGCGGCAAGGGCCAGGAGAACCAGCTTGCCCTTCGCAGACGCATTCTGGGGGATACGTCATGGATTCCTGGGGGGAATGGAAGGTGATGTGTCTGTCAGTCCTATCTGTGGAGGACGTGGAAGATATGTATATAATTAGATTTATGATAGCAGGTGCTTTGCTTTTCAGCGTTTGTGGAGCACTGTTCTATCGGAAAATGAGGAAGACTTCAGCGGCGATTAATGCCATGTCGAAGCTCCCGAGTCAAAGTGAGAGTGTGATCCATGCCGTGACTGCAATAAATCAGCTGCTTTACAAGCTAAACCGGAAGGTGGACACGATCTCTGAGTATCGCAGGCCACCCGCAGGGTCTGGGACTTGTGGACACTGTGCTAGTCTAAATCTGGAGGAGGATTCATAGCTTGGAACAGTGGAAGGTTTCCACAATTGGATCATATTGGATTAGATCGTCCAACAGGACTCAAGGCTGCAGAAAATTAAACTGTTTGTCTGAAGTGGAAAATATTCATGTTATCTCAAATCTGACTCTCAAAACAGCCTTGGAAAGGCTGGATATCAAATTTCTCCTGGGAAATGAGCAACTAAGGAAAAACAACTGCATCTACCTATCGCATACCCCACCCCCTCCCCGGAGAACTATCTGTGAGTGCTTATCAGAGGTGCCGGCTGGTAACATCAACAGAACTGTTGCTATCTGAGAAAGGCTTATGGACTAATCTCACTGCCTTGACCTCAAATGCATATGTGATTTGTCTTAACTGTGCTTGCTGGTAGAGTTTTTTGATTTCTCATATAGTGTCCAAACAGACAAGATATGAAAGATATTTTTTGTAATACCACCATCTATCTTCATGGTATCTACCCCTTTTTTCATATCTAAGATTGTGGCAGCGCCGAAACGGCTGCGGCTTCATGCACTCGGACCATCTTTAAGACGAATGTGCGTAATTCAATCATGTTGTATTGTGCCTTGGTGCAATGTCAATGTCAATAAAGATATTCTGATTCTGATTTTCGGGCATTTCTTGCGGATTTTAATGAACTCCTAGGGATTTTGAAGGATTGCCTTCAAACTTGGTTAAAATGCCCTTAACACATCGGGGAGTAAAAGTTACATAGAACATGCGTTTTTGTATATGTTAAAGGGGATGGCCAGGCCTCAAAGTTAAGCTTCACGCCGCATATTTCTAAACACTATAACTTTCACAATGAAAGACTGAAATGCACCAAACTTGGCATGAGTCATCCTTTTGGATGCCTGATGATCCTCTTTGGTCATATTGTGATACAATCAAAGCCCCGCCCCCTCAGAACAGGAAGTCACTTTTTTTACTTGGAATGCTCTCTCTCTGACACCCTTGACCTAATCAGGATGATCCTGTGTTAGAAAACATATAACAAGTTAGTCTGACTTACTTTAAATTACAAACTATGATGAATTCAGAAGTGATGCCATAGCCATACGTTTGGCTGTAAATTCCACAGATTTGAACCGAGGTGCACCAAAATCACTATGATTGATCATTATCCACCCCTTGAACAAGAATCCATGATAAGTGGCCAATAGCCTCCATAGCGCCCCTTACATTATTCCTAAACTTATATCTCTGTGATGCATCATCCGATCTGCACCAGATTTAATGTGCATCATCAGTGAGCACTTCTAGATACATTGCTATTGTTGTTTAACATTTGACTCAAGTGTGCCCCCTAGATTATTCAAACTGTTATATCTCAGTTATACATCATCCGATCTGTACCAGATTTATTGTACATCATTAGTGAGTACTTCTACACACACTGGTATTGTTTAAAATGTTACTCCACTGTGCCCCCTGCATTATTCCAACAGTTATATCTCATTGAAATGTCATCCAATATGTAGCAGATTTATTGTGCGTCATCAGTGAGCACTTTTAGACACACTGATGTTGTTGTTAAACATTTCATTCCAGTGCACACCCAGATTATAACAACAATTATATCAGTGATGCATCAAATGATCTGCACCAGTTTTTTTTGGGCATGATCATTGAGCACTTCAACACACATTGATATTGTGGTTTAACATATGACTCCAGTGTGCCCCCTAGATTACCCCAACAGTTATGTCTCAGTGATACATCATCCAAACGGTACCAGATTTATTGTGCGTCATCAGTGAGCACTTGTATACACATTGGTAATGTTCTTTAACATTTGACTCCAGTGCACCCCTTACATTATTCCAACAGTTTTATCTCAGTAATACATCTGAAACAGATTGTTTGTGCATCATCAATGAAAACCTTTAGACATATTGGTATTGTTTAACTTTTGACTCCAGTGAAACCCCTAGATTATTCCGACAGTTATCTCAGTGTAACATCTGATATGCACCTGATTTTTTGTGCTTCATCAGTAAGCACTTGTAGACACATTGGTATTGTTCATTTATGACATCACTTCATCCCTACCCATTCAGAGAAGAAACTGTCAATTATTGGGTGAATCTTCCAGCTTTGCCATGTGTAATATATACAGTATTTTCTGGTGTATAGGTCGCACCTGTGTATAGGTCGCATTGTCCAATTATCACCAATAGATTGGAAAAATCCCTAGATAGGTCACACTGGTGTATAGGTCGCACCTACGTTTAGCTCTGCTGCAAATGTCTGCCACAGGAGCGCACAGCAAGGCTTTTAAGAAGATTAACACTTAAAAACAATTATTTGTTTGATAAAAATTATAGCAAATATATGTCTGAGCTGAACTTTTCCTTAATAAATTAACGTAATTGTGAAATGAGCTGGATTTAAAAATTTGTTTCATCGAAAGTGATGACAAGCCATATATATAGGTCGCACCTGAGTATAGGTCGCAGGCCTTGAAAAAAACCATAAAAATGTGTGACCTATACACCGATAAATACGGTAAGACTGAAAATGTATTCACTACCTGTTGATTACCACACAAGACATTTTGAAAAGCATAAAGGAAGTGCTTGTCAAACATTCACCACAAAACAGGAAGTCACTATAACTCATGTCTGGAATGTTGGATTTCGGCCAAACTTATAAGGCTTGCAGCCGGAATCGTACTAATATGGGTGGAAGGTGATTTCAAAGGTTCGGCATATGCACACCCTGGTGGAAGCAAGCAGGAATGGAATGACAGCGTTCACAGTTGCGACTGGGAGGCGTTGCTGGAGCTCTGGTCATCGCAGGTGATGTTGAAGATGTGGCAAATGTGCACCCTGGTGAACGGGTGTGGGATAGGCACGAGAGTGTTCGTGATGGCAACTGAGTGGACTAGCTGGAGCTCCTGCGGTCGCTGTAAGGCCGGAGCAGCGCTTTGCTGCTAGGGCCTCAATGCTGCTTGCAGCTTTAATTGGTCTTAATTCCACTCGCCGTGTTTGGAGGACGAAGAATGATTTGTACCATCCCCAAAACACCATCCCTACTGTGAAGCATGGGAGTGGAAGCATCATGCTTTGGGGGGTGTTTTTCTGCACAAGGGACAGGAGGACTGCATTGTATTAAGGACAGGATGACCGGGGCCATGTATTGCGAGATTTTGGGGAACAACCTCCTTCCCTCAGTTAGAGCACTGAAGATGAGTCGTGGCTGGGTCTTCCAACATGACAATGACCCGAAGCACACAGACAGGAGAACCAAGGAGTGGCTCAGAAAGAAGCATATCAAGGTTCTAAAGTGGCCTAGCAAGTCTCCAGACCTAAACTATATAGAAAATCTTTGGAGGGAGCTCAAATGTTGTGTTTCTCAGCAATAGCCCAGAAACCTGGCTAATCTAGAGAAGATCTGTGTGGAGGAATGGTCCAAAATCCTGCTGCTGCAGTGTGTTCAAACCTGGTGAAAAACTACAGGAAACATTTGACCTCTGTAACTGCAAATACTTATTTGCAGCAGTAATACATAAATAAATAATTTTAAAAAATCATACATAGTGATTTCCGGAATATTATTATTTTTTTAGACTATGGCCCTGTTTACACGGACATAGTGGGGGGAAACGGAGGTTTTGGGTATGTTAATTAGAGGAAAAAGTTTTACGTTGACACGAGCGAATTCTGTGGATATGACTCCCCCCCGCCCTCATGAATTCACTGTAGTTACCATGCCGGGTCTTTAGATGGCGCTGTGAAATTTTGAACCTTCACTAATGCGCATGCGTGCTGCCTCGTCTGTTTTCCTCTGGGGCTAAAAGTTCAGCTAACAAGTTGTTGTCAACAAGTTAACAACAAGTTAAAGCTGGAATTTGGACAAGAGTTGACAGATTTGACATCAAGTGGGACCCGCTTCATTTAACAAGCTGCCCACCAGTTGCTGAGCGGACCAGAACCGAGTGACGATGTCATACTTTAGTCCGTGATAATCAGCTGATTTACAGCAGCGCTACAAGGTAAACAATGTTCTTAATAATGTTTCCTTGTGTTTACTTCGATCACAGAACAACCAACTGAGTTTTTTTTTTTCTTTTTCCTGCGAGGTCGATAAGCTGTCGTTCCACGAAGCAGGCCGGTTCGGATGTGGGTCCACTGTCCACCAGGATGAAAACAGCAGAGTCCAGTTCATAACAGTTCGGTTAACGTGTTTTTCAAAGTGTTCAATTTAATTATCAGTGTTTGTGATACAGTATACAGTTTGTGGTGTTGAATAAATAAATAAATAAAAAATCAACCTGGTGTCTTCACTTTCAACATGCAGCATGTTAGGCATGACGTAATGAGTCCAAAATAGTTTCATTTAGCTCAGATAAATCTATATATCTCCCACGCTAACATAAATACTGTTTATTATTGTTAAACTGTTATTATTTAGCACATATGTGCAGCGTGACACGTGAAATGTCCGCCTGCCTTGTTCAATAAACAGCAACAACTGGATCCAACTGTGTCTCTTCCAACACAAATGCAGGTAATTCAGGTGTAGATTAATTAAATATGAGACTGAAAATATATTCTATCAGCTGTAGTTCAAAAAGCGGTGTGTGTCCAGTCCACCGCAACTGTTGTTGATAGAAATGCCGGCTGTCCGCGCGTGCCTGCGCGCGTGCTTGTGGCTCTAACAAAAGCTCAGCGAGAGATGTTTACATTATCAGCAAAAAAGCTCAACTCTGAGCCGTGGGTTCAGAAACCATCGGATTCAAAGAGGGGGGCCAGTGGACTCGTGTAAACGATGAGCAGAAACGCAGAGAGAAAGGAGCGGTTTCACTCAAAATACGCGCCGTGTAAACGGCCCCTATGTCTCTCACAGTGGACATGCACCTAAGGTGAAAATTTCAGACCCCTCCATGATTTCTAAGTGGGAGAACTTGTAAAGTTGCAGGGTGTTCAAATACTTATTTCCCTCACTGTAAGTGCTTAATGAATGAATTGATGTGCCAATCAATCAACAAGGGCTGCACGCTACAGCTTGCAGCAGCACGCCAAGGTTCAACAGTGTTGGAACTTGTTCACATCTCCAGATCAGGGCATGTTTCTGAAACTGGATTAGAAGGACTCCTGGTGAAAGACAGCAAGTTTCTGGAGTTTTTTCCTTTGCTCATTCGTTCGCTATTCGTACGGTCCCGAAATGCGTGAAAACGGCACTGGGAGCTGCCATTAACCCATAGTGTGGCTTAAAGGGCAATCATATGAAACAGAACGTAGGTTATCTATTGTAACCACAGATTCTATGCATATTGTGCAGCCCTGTTAAGCACTGGGCCTCCCTGGCTCCCAAGTGGCTGAAGAAAAAGTTAGCTATTTGGGAGCAGAACTACATACAGTACATGTACGCTATTTATGCAGTCTAGAGTGGGGCCCACACAGTGGGTGGGCGTGGACTAGTGTTTTTCAGTGTTGGTGCGCGGGGTGAGACCCATAGTGTGGCTTAAAGGGCTACACCATATTCACAGAATCTGTGGTTACAATACGTAACCTACAATCTCTCCTATCAACTCATTAAAACTCTGGCTGCAGCATTTTGGATCAACTGAAGACTTTAAAGAAGTTTTAGGACACCTAGATATAAACTAATGCAATAGTGATAGATGATAAATGCATGGACCAGTTTTTCTGCATCATTTTTAGATAAGATAATTTTAGTGATATTACACAGTTGGAGGAAAGAGGTTCTGGTAACATTTTTAATTTGGGGGTTAAAAGACATGTCCTGATCAAAAATAACACCAATATTTTAACATTAGAACTGGAGGCCAAATTAAGAATAATATAAGAATGTCTTGCATTATACTGGTAATTGGGATAAATTTACTTCAATTTCATTTGAATCCGTATTTGTTTTGGATTGAACTGGATTTATGGTTTACATTTGTTATGCGTAATGCCGGGTACCCACCAAACGCGTTTCGGGCAGCGGAAGCGGCCGGTTTACATTGAAAGTCTATGTGGAGACGCGTCGAGGCTAGGGGTTGAACGAGTACATAATTTTTAAACTCGACATTAACATAAAAATCTCGATTAGTGCTCGATTAGTCAATGATGTCATAGATGCAAAATAAATAAATATATAAAAATGCATAAAAACTTCATTATTTACCACAAAAAAAAAAAAGTCCAACAAAACATTGGGAGCATTTATTATGCTCCTATCATTTATCATACTGCAGATAAGTCACAGGAAAAACAAAACTATTAGTTTAATTATAATTATTAACTATTGATATTAAAAGTGAAAGTACCGTGCGGCACTGAAACCGAAACTTAAAAAACAAATGGGGCCACACGGCAGCACAGCCTGCAGTGCTGTGCAATTTAGGTTTACTTTTAGAGATGAATGTGTTTATAGGTTTTTAATAGATCTAGAGAGATTAATATTTGTTGCGTTTTGTTTGTGAAACGAGAGAGAAGCTGTTTCGGCCGTGTTGTATGTGACCTGCAATCCAACACCGCCCCCTCCTGTCACAATCTACGGTGGTGACAGAAGTTGATTCAATGTGCAGCAAAGTTTCATAATAATAAAACACGACGCATTTTTACCTTTTTTGACAAGACTGGACCAGCTCCATACACATCCGTGCGCACAAAGGAATCCATTTTGAAGCATCTACTAAAAGCTAAAAGCTACCGCGCTCGTCACGTGATGTGACGTACTGACGTTACCGCGACGTGATGACGTCACTACGGGTACCCGATGTGGACAAAAAAGCCTCGATAGAAGTCAAAGCACTCGATCTGTCGATAACTCGGTTAATCTGTTAAAGCATTAGTCGAGGCACGGCGAATTGCGAAGCGGCGCGTTTTGAGTGTTTCAAGCGGCCGGCAGTTCTTTTCCGCGCACGCGACGCGTCCGAAGCAGCCGACGTGTCGAGCAGCCAAAGTTCAAATATTTGAACTTTAGACGCTCGCCTCGTCGCAGCAACCAATCGGGAGAGACTCTGCTATGTGATGACGTAACGACGACAGGACTTTATTTGGACTTTTAAAACTTACCCCAACGAGCCTCCATGAAGAAACCAGCCTCCGGTAAGAAACTTGGCATTTTTACAGTTGCCGCTGTCCGCTCGAGCGTACGATCACCCCAAACATAAAAAAACGTTTTAATCCCAACAAAGACTTTCGGAGCTGCAGTTCGGCTCGTAGAAAACCCACTCAAGTAGTAACGAGGCTCACGTACAGCTGATTTCATCTGCCCGGTGTACAAGAAACAACCGGAAAAGGAGCCAGATGCTCCCCCCACTGCGCGTCATCCGACGCGTCTTCAGTGTGAACGGATTCTGGTGACAAGCGGCCAAAAGAGTGCGGCAAGAGCGTTTTGACGCGTTTGGTGGGTACCCGGCATAATGTGCTCTTTTAGGAGGCAGAGGTTTCTGTTTCAGTGGACCAAAACACTGTTTCTGGTCCAGTCTTGTACAACATGACAGTCAAAAATAATCAGGACAACATTTGAACTGTTTTCAATATTTTACCCCACTTTTCGATGTCAAAAAATTGTGTTCCTGAGGAGTTTTGTGCCCAGAAAAGTAAAACTTAGACAAAGCAGTTTGTTACCTTTAAGTTCTAGTTGTGACTCCTCTCTCCTCCTTTCCAACTCCTTTCTGTCGTAATTCAGCCTCCTCAGACACATCACACCACATTGAAAGCTGTTCCTGTTCCACAAAAACACAGTTCTTTGTTGTTTACTCAAGGTTCAAGGTTCATTATTGTCATTCACATCACGTGGTACATGAGGTGCAACGAAACTGTAGGCCTGTCACGATAACAAATTTTGCTGGGCGATTAATTGTCTCAGAAATTATTGTGATAAATGATTATATTGTTTGAAATTTAACAATAATATACTGTCAAATTTTAGAAGCAATGTTGATATGTTTGGAGTGTAGTACCTTTTTTGACCACCTGATGACAGTATAAGGCTGTTTTAACCAAAGGACGGCTAGTTGAGCAGCGTGTCTCTTTAAGAAAAATGGGAGGGAGGGCCCTTGACGTGATATGGGCTGACATGGTGACATGGCGGACGCTCTGTGATTTGAGCTCTTTAGTAGGACGGCTAGTTGAGCAGCGTGTCTCTTTAAGAAAAATGGGAGGGAGGGCCCTTGACGTGATATGGGCTGACATGGTGACATGGCGGACGCTCTGTGATTTGAGCTCTTTAGTAGGGCTGGGCTCACTCACTGCAAACTCTGCCCCTACCCATGCACTCTCCCCCTGCTTTCTGCTTCTCTCCACATAGCAGCCACAATTACCGGTAGTCACAAAATGGAGAGAGAGCAAGCCGCAGAACCAGTGAGCAGGAAAAAATAATAATGGCTCTGTTATTTGGAGATGGTTCGGATTTGTCAGCTGTACAACAGAAAAATGTTTTCTGTAGACAATGCCAAAAATAAGCCCAAATGAAAATGTTTGAGCACAACAAACCTTTTTCACTGTTTAAAGGAGAACTAAATGCCCTGTGGAAATTTAACTCCGCCCCCGAAGCAAATTCAAAAATCTCCCTCAAAATGGGCGTGTTGAAAGACAAGGGGGGAGGAGGTGTTTTTTTTTGCTGCCTTCATGCCTCCTCCAGCAAACAACCTAAAACAAACTAAAACTTTAGCCAACAACATAAACCAAGCAACAAGAATAAACATGTAGATGTTTTTATATATTCCATCCGATCTATCCAAAACCAAAGGCTAAAAAAAAATAATAACTCCCAAAGTTCTCCGTGTCCGAGGCTCGAACTCAGGTCTCCCGGGTCCCAACCCAACTGTTATAACACTGACCCAACCTGGCATTCACACATCACTCCTCTGTCGCACACTATTAGAATGAATACAACCAGACAGTTTCGATGAAGTGAAAAATCTTTTTAAAATAAATAAGTTAAAATACACAAATAACTAGTGCCATTCCGAAAACTATAATATGCTTTGTTGCAGAAAATTTCAGGAGTGAAATGTACCACTTCCATATAAGGTATGCACTGGAGGGAGGACTGTGTCATCTCCGCAGGGGATTGGCTCTGCTTGAACCAAGTTTGTGACGTCTGAGTGTACAAGACACATCAGAGTGAACAGTCTATGACCAACAAGAAAAGTAAGGTGCAATAACCTCTGTTCAACCTGAAGGGAACATGAGGGAGACCATATATTGTGTCTTTAAACACATATAGTGCCACCCAGATGTAACTAAAGGATTTTAACAGGGGTCAGTATTAAGCTGACCTCTTTATCCTTAATTAATCTACTTATTCAGATTGAATAGTAATTTCACGGATTCTTTTCTTTTTCAGTTTACCCAATATTTCTGTGATCTTTATGATGGATAAATAAATAAAGCCATAGAGTGACAATGGACAAGTTAACTTAGTTGGTATGCCAGGCGACACTACCATTTATTTAAAATAAATCAACTAAATTAACACCATTACACTTGATTGACATGATTTCACTTTCTTTCAATTTAATACGTCAGCACACTTAAATTTAACACAACAGACTTCAATACTGGATGTTAAACATATTTAGTCTGAGGGCTCTTTAGCTTAAATAGTTTCCAGCTTAGAATTGAGGGAAAGGATAGGAGGAAGATGGAGAGATGGTTTAAAGGAAATTGTCTTGAGCATGTTACCAAAGTGACACTTCTCATCAGATTTCTGCTAAAATCCAGGTACGTTTGTAAACAGCTCTTTACCTTTCGACGACGAGTCTGATAAAGAGATGACACCAGCCTGTAAGATGCACAGTCCTTCAGGCCCAGTTGTCCGAACTGGTTATTCGTTTACGTTTTCAACGTCTCCTGGGTTCCGCTTGGTCATCAGAAAATATGTCAGCTCCTGGCCTCTGACTTCAAGATAAGCTTATTCCAGGAAGGAATAAACAAAGTTTTGAGCTTACGCTCGTTCGAAGTGGATTCATAACAGCATGTTATACAATCCTTAGCTGAATGACTGTCCTTGGCGGGTGACAGGCATTCATTCAGCTCTTTGGGACGTCTTCATGTCTTGAAGTTCCCAGAAACTCTTCAGGAACTTTCTCGTTCCTTCCAAACTCTGAAGCGTTCATGGACACAAACGCTTTTACTCAAAAATGTTGAGATTAGAACACACTTTCCTCATTGGTCCGTGGGCCAAGAGGAGTGTGAAAACGTGAAGTGAAAAACTCAAGGTTGACAGCAAGTCTGCTTAGATAACAAAGAGGAATGTTTTGGAAAAGTGTCTGAAAGAGAGGAGACATCTCGACGCTACCGAGAGTTTCAGCTGAACTCAACAAAAACAACTCCTGAGCAAGTCAATCTGACACCTCATTCAACTTTGTCATAGATATTTTGAGTAGACACTTTCATTTGGTCAAGCAACACAGTAATACTACATATTAAAAGAATAACAGCATATAACATATATCATGAAAATGACAAAAGTTATTCTTTTGATTACATTAGAATAAAATCAAAGATAGAAATAGTCTCTTTTGGTGACTATGTGACTAATTTGTAGTAAATGTCTTGCTTTACTGAGAGGTCAGTAAAGGTCATCTCTGGAACAGTTCAAAAGTACACAGGTGTATCAAAGTGGACACGGTCATGCCCACTACATCTCCCCCCTTTTGGAAGCCATCGCCAGTCCTTGGGGATGGGGTCCAACACGAAAGGAAACCTTGAACTGTCTTTGATCTTGAAGTAATCCAGCAAGTGGAAAAGAAAAATCAAAAATTATAATCCCATAAAGTTTTTTGGAACATTCCATACTGTTCGGAGGTAATCCCATTGCGGTAAGCTTTTAATCCCTTGGAAAACTGAGTCTGTTAACTCTTGGAAAACAAAGTCTGTGATCCTTTGGAAAACAAAGTCTTATAATCCACAGCGGTAATTCCACAACGATTAGTTTTGTTGATTGATCAGCAACAATTGTTTTCATAATCAGCATGTAGAGGGGATCCCTCGATTGACGCAGAGGAGGCGACCCTTGGATGAAGGTTGAAGACCAAGCGTTGGAGCTGCAGGTCCCCACATCGAAGGTTGTTGGCTGGTTGGTTTCCAGTCAGTGCCACTCTGGTTCTATGTGTCATGCAATTATGTGGTTTTTTAAGGTGGGCTTATGATTGGGATTTTACATTAGGCCCTACCTATATGCACCTGGTATGTAAGCTATCATGGTTTAGATCAGCTACAATTACCAATTAAGGGGTGGATCAATTCTGTAAAATTAGATATAGGGATCTATACCTATAAAATTTTGGAGGGCTTCTGTAACGAAGGCCTCTAATTCCAAACTATTCCTCCATTCATTACTTAGTTTAGGTTAAACTAAAATAAAAAAATGAAATATAGTTTGATCTAAATGTCTGTTGTCTTTTAGACGAACGACGTAGGATTTGGTATTCCTAATAAATTTTGAAGTCTATGGCGAGACTCATCAAAATGAATAGACAATCTAGAATAGAAACGATCGAATCGGTTCAATTTAGAAATTGTGAGGTCAATGTAGTTTATGGTACCTTGAGTAGCTTTAAACTACCTTGCTCTTCGACGATTGAGATTTAACAAAACGAACTGCATGCTAGTTAAATCCATATCATTCATTAACCAATACAAAACCTTTTTGGCTGGGAGTGTTCAGAATCAAAACAATATCTCAACTAACGACAACAGTTTAAAAGTTCGTCTTTGGCTTGACGGACTAACAAGCCGTGGGACCGGATTGTTTGGTTATTAGCCTTCCGGGCGGTGTCGCTGGCTAGCGGCCTACCTTTGGGAGCCTGCTGGAGCTGGCTGCTCTTCGGCTGTTGGGCCGGGGTCCGTTGCTGCTGCGGGGAGGAGAGGCGTCGGTGTCAAGGACAAGCGTCGGTGAAGCTACGTTCCAGTTTTGGGACGAATTCGAGCCGTGGATCCGAGGGGAGTCTGAGCCGGCGAGTTTCTACTTCCTGGTTCAAAGGGTGGAGGACGCTGGTCTGCGGGGGGAGTCTGAGCCGGCGAGTTTCTGTTTCCTGGTTCAAAGGGTGGAGGACGCTGGTCTGCGGGGGGAGTCTGAGCCGGCGAGTTTCTGTTTCCTGGTTCAAAGGGTGGAGGACGCTGGTCTGCGGGGGGAGTCTGAGCCGGCGAGTTTCTGTTTCCTGGTTCAAAGGTGTGGAGGACGCCGGTCTGCGGTGGAGATCGAGGGCTGGTGGAGTAGGCTAAAGGCTAACTGCTAAAGGCTGAAGACTTCATAAACCAACACCAACGGGCGAGTGTCACATTTTGTGAGTACAGAAATGGCAAAATCTAAAACAAAAAACAGGATCTGATGGAGACTAACACGGATGATTTGGAGGAGATAAAAAAAATCTCAGAACTTTATGAGTGAAGAGCTCAGGAACGTATCAACCCAACAGAAACTTCTGCTGGATGAAGTGAAACAATTGAGATTACAAATAAATTTGAAGGATAAAAAAATTCTGGAACTTGAACATAGAGTCGAGGAACTTGAAATAAACGCAAGGCAAGACAATCTCGTTATATCCGGTCTTGTGATTAAAACTCGTTCAGACAAAAAGACCACTACCAGTGATGGAACTGCTGAAAATGCGTCTTCACGGGAACAGCGATCTTTGGAAGAGCAAGTTGTGACTTTTTTACAAAATCAGAAAATAGAAATTAATTCTGAAGACATATCTTTGTGTCATACCTTGCCTAACAAAGTTGAAAAATCCAAACCGGTTATCGTTGTAAAATTTATTAGTAGAAAAGCTAGAAATACAGTAATCATGCAAGCAAATAAACTCAAGGGAACAAAGGTTTATATAAACGAACATTTGACAAAAAATGGAATTATTGCACACGAAGCAAGATTGTTAAGGAAAAAGGAAAAGATAGTGTCTACTTGGACAAGAAATGGAAAGATCTGGGTACGGGCACAGGAAGGATCGCAGGCAAAAATGATACAAGATGTGAAAGATTTGGAAAAATTTGGATAGTATAGAAGGTGTCTGTGTCCTGTTATGTCTAATCAAAGTTATGATGAAGTAAATCAACATGATGAAGAAGCACACGGTTAATGATGATGCATGATGATTCGATATCTAAAATATATAATGTTGATGAGGAATTCGAGAGAAGTCTTTTTCCAACTAAAAAAGAAAGTAAATACTATAATGAAGAGCAGTTTATTGATGTGAATATAACAGATGATGATCTTTCTTTAATTCACCTAAACTGTAGAAGTATAAATGCAAATTTATCATACATGTTAGATACTTCCGCTCTCGACAAGGCAAGTCGCATATCTTTCTGCTCCTTCCTTCCCTAAGTTTTTTTCCTCCTCCCTGCTTGCTTTTTGTCTCGTCTGACACTTCAGCGCTCACTCGAACCAATTTGCGATGGAATTAGTAAATTGGGCTGTTTCTTCAATAGATACGATTTTTTCCACGAAGCGGACCGTGCCAGGAGAAGCGGTCTGCCCCTCTGACACACACGCGGCTGGATACATGATGGACTTATGGGGACAGTGGCAGCCTATGTGTTTGACCGTCTTGAGTGTCGAAGATTTGTGGATTATTGGACTATTAGTGGCAGCTGCTCTTTTTTTTGGCATCGGAGGGACTGTCTGCTACCTGAAGCTGAGGAGGGCTTTGGCGGCTATCAGCGCGCTGGCGAAACTCCCTGATCAGCATGCACTGGACAAAAAGGCCTAATATCCGGGGAGATACAACAGTATGCAAGTGTCCGTATCTGCCACATATCCAGTATGTTTCCGGTGGTATACGGGGAGATCTCATCTGTTACAGATCTTAGTACAGGATATCCCACGCATACCCATCTGTGATAGATCCTAGCACTGGATATTTTCTGGATCCTTATACATGATAAATCCTAGTATAGGATATTTTTGGGATACACATCTGTGATAGATCCTAGTATAGAATATTTTATGCATACCCATACTTGAGAGATCCTAGTATTGGATATTTTCTGGATACCCATATGAGAAAGATCCTACTACTGCATATTTTCCAGATACATATCTGTGACAGATCCTAGTATTGGATATTCTTTGGATACATATCTGTGATAGATCCTACTATTGGATATTTTCTGGATACCCATACTTAATAAATCCTAGTATTGGATATTTTCCAGAAACCCATCTGACAGATCCACATATTGGATATTTTCCGGATATCCATACATAATAAATCCTAGCATTGGATATTTGCCGGATATACATCTGTGACAGATCCTAGTATTGGATATTTTCTGGATACCCATACATAATAAATCCTAGTATTAGATATTTTCCAGATACACATCTGACAGATCCACATATTGGATATTTTTCGGATATCCATACATAGTAAATCCTAGTATTGGATATTTTCCGGATACACATCTGTGATAGATCCTAGTATTAGATATTTTCTGGATACCCATACATAATAAATCCTAGTATTGGATATTTTCCAGATACACATCTGACAGATCCTCATATTGGATATTTTCTGGATACCTATACATAATAAATCCTATCATTGGATATTTTCCGGATACATATCTGTGATAGATCCTAGTATTGGATATTTTCTGGATACACATCTGGCAGATCCACATATTGGATATTTTTCGGATATCCATACATAGTAAATCCTAGTATTGGATATTTTCCGGATACACATCTGTGATAGATCCTAGTATTGGATATCTTCTGGATACCCATACATAATAAATCCTAGTATTGGATATTTTCTGGATACACATCTGACAGATCCACATATTGGATATTTTACGGATATCCATACATAGTAAATCCTAGTATTGGATATTTTCCGGATACACATCTGTGATAGATCCTAGTATTGCATATCTTCTGGATACCCATACATAATAAATCCTAGTATTGGATATTTTCTGGATACACATCTGACAGATCCACATATTGGATATTTTTCGGATATCCATACATAGTAAATCCTAGTATTGGATATTTTCCGGATACACATCTGTGATAGATCCTAGTATTGGATATCTTCTGGATACCCATACATAATAAATCCTAGTATTGGATATTTTCCAGATACCCATACATGAAAAATCCTAGTATAGGATATTGTCTGGATATGTATATTTAACTGTACACTTGCATATTGTGTGTGTGTGTATGTGTGTGTGTGTGTGTGTGTGTGTGTGTGTGTGTGTGTGTGTGTATGCAGGGGGTTATGGAGAACAAGATCTGTGAGTTTGGTGGTCC
>JBBPBX010008524.1:14696-29510 GCA_038048925.1 Garcialebias charrua | reverse complement strand
CCCTCCTCCCCCCATGAGCGGGGGGAGCAGGTAACTTGTTAATGATAATAATAATAATAATGAATTCCATTTATAATGCACTTTTCATTAATAAAAATCTCAAAGTGCTACAAAGTGTAATAAAGCAAAGATCAAAATAAAACAAGTGATAAAATCAAATAAAATCAATAATAATATCAACTAAGATCAAAGATAAAATCATGTGGATGCAGATTAGGCTTGCTTAAAAAATAAATAAAATAAAACAAGTGATAAAATCAAGTAAAATCAATAATGATATCAGCTAAGATCAAAGATAAAATCATGTGGATGCAGATTAGGCTTGCTTAAAAAATAAATAAAATAAAACAAGTGATAAAATCAAATAAAATCAATAATAATATCGACTAAGATCAAAGATAAAATCATGTGGATGCAGATTAGGCTTGCTTAAAAAATAAATAAAATAAAACAAGTGATAAAATCAAGTAAAATCAATAATGATATCAGCTAAGATCAAAGATAAAATCATGTGGAGGCAGAATAGGCTTGCTTAAAAAGAAAAGTCTTTATGCTGCTTTTAAAGTCAACCAGTGACTGTTCCACAATTTATGTTCTGTTTAACAATTCAAAAATCAAAATGTTTGGCTCATTCAGGACCTAATAATTCTCAGTGGTGTCATCTGGACATTCATGCTCTGATTTTGGTTATTTGTGAAACTTTTACCTTTTGAAATATTTAGCTTTGTCCGTCATGTTTTCCTCATTAAAATGAATGGAGCTCTCCACATCCTTCAAAGCCTTTGAGCTGTTTACAACATGTTACTGATCATTTCCGCTGTCATTCTACTTCAGCTGTTTTCAGCATCCTTCAGCTCCTTTTAGCTTCTTTTTGACCATTTCAGCTATTTTTTGTTAATTTCAATTTCTTGTAATCTATTCAGCCTCAGCTTATTTCATTTTATTCTGCTAATTTCTGCTACATTTCTGCTTTAGTCAGCTTTTTCTACACATTTAAGCTTTTTTCAGCTGATTTCAGCTTTTATTTTCCTGTTTTCAGCAAATTAATTCAACCTTTATTGACACAAATATCAGTTGTTCAGATTCAGCTCACATTAACAGTTTAGAGATGAAGCGTTTTCAGCTGGTTTCAGCTTCTTTAGCTGCTTTTAGCCAAACTCATTTAGCAATGAGCATTCACACTGCATTCTCACATGAAATGACATTTCTCTAGTTGTTGTTATATTATATTACCTTATCTTATATTACCTTTGACCTTGATTGGGTGGCTGTGGCTGAGTGGTCAGAGCAGTTGCCCCCCAATGCAAGAGTTGGGGGTTCAAATCCACCAGCAGTCACATGCCGAATTGTCCCTGGGCAAGACACTGAACCCCTCATTGCCTCTGATGTGTGTCCATCAGTGTATGAATGTGATAAAAGCTCTGATTAGTCTCTTTAAAATGATTTGTTCAATTAGCTTTGTAGAGATCTAGTATGGGTAAATGAGGGCACAGATTGTAGTGTAAAGAGCTTTGAGTATCTTGGTAAGATAGAAAGGTGCTATATAGATGCAGTCCAATTACTTGATTTGTGACCTTGAACTTGCAGCTGGGATGAATACTGCACATGATGTCTAGTGAGATTAACTTTTTAAATAATCTTAAGCAGATCAGAAGTTATGACGTGGGGCAAGAGAGATTTTACAGAAGGAGACTACACCATAAAACATTTGCGTTTCATTGAGGTCAGCATGGTCGAACTAATATTTTTTTAAACACATCCGTCGAAATGCAGATGTTGTGCCCAAAAGACTCATTTTAAAGGGGACCACACATGCAAAATTCACTTTTTAATGTTTTTTTTATTCAACTTTGGGTATTTACTTCATAAAAAAACAGTCCTAGTGCCAAAAAAATGCACCCGTGGTTTATTTACTCTAAGTATATTTATTTTTCGGGGCTAATTACGCCTCGTTTACAAATCCTGCGGTTTGTGACGTCACAAACCACAGGACAACCCACCTCGCACCTTTAGTCCAGCCCCTCACCTAGCAACCCCTGGTGCGGCTCAACCCACTTCAGTATAAAAGACGTCACGGTTGCCGAGCAGTTTAGTATGGAAGCCATTGTGCCTCATATTTAAAATTAAAAGGGATTAGCAGAAATGCTTTTTCATTTCAAAGTCAAGCAGCATTTTTTGACTCATAAATTAAAAAAAGAAGGAGGTTAACCACAGGCATAAACACAAACTCCTTATTTTTTTTTTCTCCAATAAAAGACGAACGTAAAATATGTTGTCTCGAGTGGGATTCCAACTCACGTCAAGAAAAGCCTTGGAACTGAAACTCAATGCACTAACCACTGGACCACCAGATATGTTGCATAATGTAGTTCCAGTTTTGCATTTAAGGAATAGCCCCTTGGAAAATCCTGGCTACGCTCGTGTAAAAGACGCTGATTTGTAATCAGTTATTAACAGAAATTAAACTCAGTAACACTAACATATACTGTATATCTTTGCAGCCTCTGCAACGGAGCAGCTGTGTGTGCACGTGCACTGGAGGGAGACATCTGTTTAACCAAGTATCGGCAGCAGGACACTTTCCTGTCTAAAACTCCGCCTGCTGCTAAAACAGCCAATCAGTGATTCAGTGGGCGTTGTGAAGCAGCCAATTGGAATTGCCAACTGAGATTGATTAATGTTACACTTTGAGCACGGTTGAGAGTGAAAATGAAAATGCAAATTGTTCTTAGTTTCCTCTGGAGCTCTGCTACAAAATGAGCAGTCTTGATTTAGAAAATGAAAATGATTTAATTTAAATTTTATTTATGAGACAAAAAAGGCAGCTTGACTTTGAAATTAAAAAGCATTTCTGCTATTTCATTTTAATTTTCAAAATTGACATTTCAAAATGAATTTTGGTCACTTTTTACTGGGACATGTTTTGAAAATTAAATGTTAAACGTTATTTTATTTATCTTTTTAATTAATTTACACAATGAGCAGTCTTGATTTAGAAAATGAAAATGATTTAATTTAAATTTTATTTATGAGACAAAAAAGGCAGCTTGACTTTGAAATGGAAAAGCATTTCTGCTATTTCATTTTAATTTTCAAAATTGACATTTCAAAATGAATTTTGGTCCCTTTTTACTAGGACATATTTTGAAAATTAAATGTTAAATGATATTTTATTTATCATTTTAATTAATTTACAAATTGAGCAGTCTCGAAGAAGAAAATGAAAATGCAGTTTGGATTATTCATTTTAAATTTTATTTATGAGTCAAAAAATGCTGCTTGACTTTGAAATGAAAAAGCATTTCTGCTAATCCATTTTAGTTTTAAATATGAGACATAACCGCTTCCATAGTTTAGGAGCTGACCCGGCGGTCATTTATTTATTTATTCATTTATTTAGCCCCCGGGGGGCTAGGGGCTTGCCCTGCTCCAGCCACGCAGCACATCTTGAGTAAAACCAGAATGTTTTATTACCTTGTTTGAACTCTGTCTCGTTGAAACTGTACACACACACACTCTCGCGGGGCGACAGTCTGAAACGTACAAGCACCACTGATCGATATACTTTTCAGATTAGCAATTTATTTATTTTAAGAATACTTTTCACTTCATCAAAACCTAATCAAAACTCCAGCGTTCTAAAAGTAGGTGGTTGTATTTGTTTCTTATACGATGAAGGACTGCTTTTGCTCAACTGCCAGGTGGGTCTGGGAGATAAAGAGCTGGTTTGGCACCCAAAGGACTGGGGTTCGTTTCCTAGCCACGGCATCTTTTTTTTAAAAATTTTTAAGCCTTTTATTTTGGAGAGATCGGGGCGAGACTAGATATATACATCTACATAATAATACTTTATAATTGTTATTTTTATGTTTTAGTTCAATTTTTAGTGTATTAGCGATCGCTCCCAACGCGCATCCGGCAGAAATAAAATGAGCAGACTGCCGGCGAAGGGACCATCTACGGTTGGGAGCTGCTGGGAGCTGCTGGCTTTTGAGGACCGTGTGGGTCCGGTCAGAGGTTGCCTCATACGGATAAATTAACTGGAAACGCTCGGTGAACTTTGTGTGTCTGGATTGGATGTGCAACCGCGGATCGAAGCGCCACATGCAACTAGCGGAGCTACGCGGGCTGTTTGTTGCCGAAGGAGGAGGAAGAGCTATTTTTAGCCTCGGATTCGGAAGGGCTAATGATAAAAGGAGCAGCTAATGGCGGCGCGCACAGACAGCTTTTGGTAAGTTATCTTAAGCTAGCACTAACAGTAAGTCAAATGAGTAATAAAAAAAGAGCTAATTTTAAAACATCAACAGATTTGAGATACTGGCTGTTACAGAGGGCGGAGTTAATGTAAACAGAGTTTTGACGGGCGTGGACTTCAGAGCTCATTATCATAAACAGCCTGTTCAGAACGGAAGTTAAAAATGGCAGAATTAAAAAGGGTATAATTTATTATCTAAGAATTATTTTGTGTATTAAATTGAATGAACAGGGTCTGGATAGCACACAGACATACCATAAAAATAAAAAAAAACATCTGAGGTCCCTGTGGTGTTCATGATAGTAACTGTTATTAACGAGTGTTCTTGAACGTTACACAACACAGGATGTGACGTGTTTATGCAGCACGAGGCAGACGTTGATCTGACTAATAAAGTGAGTGTTTGCCAGCACATGAAGTCCCACGTATTTGTTCTTAAAAATAAGAACACGACATGGTGTCAGAAGTGGTGAGTTGCTGAAGAGTCTGTCTGGCGTGGATAAGAAGAGGAAAAACGAGCTACAGCTATTTTTAAGATGTCTGAAGAAAACAAGCAGCCGAGGGCAGGAGTTAGCATAGCGGCTAACACACCCAGCGCCACGTTCAGCATCCAGCCGCCGGAGCCTTTTGATTTTTCGAAGCCACATGAATGGACAAAATGGATCCGTCGCTTCGAGAGGTTCCGCCAGGCCAGTAGCTTGTCGTTGAGTTCTGATGAAAACCAGGTAAACACCTTAATATACTGCATGGGAGACGAAGCGGATGATGTCCTGAGAGGATTAAAGCTAAACGATGCAGACCAGCGCCAGTATGAAAAAGTGAAAGAGGGTTTCCAGAACTTCTTCATACTCAAGAAAAATGTTGTTTATGAACGCGCACGATTTAATATGCGCAAACAAGAGCCAAATGAAACAGTGGATGCATTTGTTACAGCCCTGCATGCATTAGCTGAGCACTGCAATTATGGACCGCTCCACGATGAATTAATAAGAGACAGAATTGTGGTGGGCTTAGCAGACATCAGACTGTCAGAGCGTATGCAAATGGAGAAAAACTTGGACTTGGAGAAAGCTGTAAACATGGCAAGACAATCAGAAGAGGTTAAAAAGCAACAAAGTGCTCTGAGATGTGAAGCCAGTGGAATGCAGACAAGTGTCAGCTCTGTTGATAGAGTTGTTAAAAGCAGACAACAGTTTGATCAATCCAAATATAACAAGTTTACAAATAAAAATGCTAAAACACATCCACAGGTCGACAGCAGAAGCACATCAAGTACAAAGTGTTTCAAGTGTGGAGGCTCCCCTCACCCTAAATATGAGTGTCCTGCTAATGATGTAACATGTAATTTCTGTGGGAAGAAAGGACACTATCAGCGTGTGTGCAGATTCAGCAAAAAGGTGCAAAGCATCGAAGAGGATGAAGAGGAGGAAAGTTTCTTCCTTGGAGCTGTGACCACAGAAAATCAAGCATGGGCAGCTGATATAAAGACAAATGAGACAACACTACACTCCTTGTGGAAGGAGGAAGAGGAGGAAGAGGAGGAAAGTTTCTTCCTTGGAGCTATGACCATGGGAAATCAGGCATGGACAGCTGATATAAAGATAAATGAGACAACACTAACATTTAAACTTGACACAGGTGCAGACGTCACAGCCATGGCTCAGAAAGATTGGAACAGACTGTTTCCCAGTGCTGAAAAACCTGCTCTTCTCAAACCGGTGAAACCTCTGTTAGGCCCTGGCCGAACACCACTGGATGTTGCAGGTTACACAAAACTACAGCTTACCTACAGGGACAAGAGTGCAGCAGAAAAGGTCTATGTTGTTAAGAACCTCACCACACCACTGCTTGGACGGCCTGCCATCACAGCTCTTGGTCTTTTGGTGCGTGTGAACGCTATATCAATGGACACTGTAAAAACTGTGTACCCCAGGCTCTGCACTGGACTAGGTGAGGTGCAGCACACACACCACATTAAACTCAAACCTGAGGTGGTCCCATACTCACTCAAAGCCCCTAGGAGAATTCCTCTGCCTTTAGTGGGAAAAGTAAAGGAGGAACTCCCCAAAATGGAGGAGCTGGGTGACATCAGCACAGCCGTCGAGAACCCCAAGAAGAGAAGGAGGGTCAAAAAACGAGCTCAAGCGGGAAACGCAGAGACCGCACAGAAACAAGACGCCAAAACAGGTGCTGACCACGTCGATGAAAACGATGACGACAGCTCCACTGCAGGAGAAACGAACAGAAGACGGGTCGCAACAGAAGAAAAGGTCCAATTCGCTCTGCAGCACGGTTGGAAGAGGGAGATCCGTGTGAAGAAAATGGAGAACCGCATGAAGGGGGAGACCTGGTATTACACTCCTTGTGGAAGGAGGATGAAGCAGTTTCCAGAAGTCATCAAGTACCTGAAGAGACACTCGGACGGCGTGGTCTCCAGAGAACACTTCAGCTTCAGTCCACGCATACCTGTTGGAGACTTCTATGAAGAAAGAGAAACATCAGAGGGCACAAACTGGGTTCTTTTGGTTAATGAGGAAATTCCCTCTATGATCATGGCCATCACTGGGCGGCGCGGTCGACCTCCGAACCCAGACAAAGAAAAACCTCCCACAGTTCGAGGCTTGAAGAGACGGCAGGCTTGCCGCCCTGGTAGACCTCCTGAAATCAAGACGGTCGACCTCCTCAGCAAAGTTGATTCCAAGCTGCTAAAGCGACTCCAAGCCAAGGAAACTCTTACAGAGGAGGACAAGGAAAAACTGGCCAGAATCAAAAAGAAAAAAAAGGCAAGAATGAAGAGAAGGGAGGATTTAAAGATCAAGAAAATGAACGAGGAGGAGAAAAGAGAGAGAGAAAAATAAGTTAGAGTTAAAAGGACTGATAGTTGAAGAAACAGGTTGTATATAAGTTACAGTTATTTCATGTTGTGTTGAAAAATAAGTTAGAGTTAAAAGGACTGATAGTTTAAGAAACAGGTTGTATTAAGTTCCAGTATTTTATGTTGTGTTCCTAGACTGTAAAAGGAAATGAAACAAAATGGTTCCCTATTTGTTAAAAGGGGAGATGTGGTGTTCATGATAGTAACTGTTATTAACGAGTGTTCTTGAACGTTACACAACACAGGATGTGACGTGTTTATGCAGCACGAGGCAGACGTTGATCTGACTAATAAAGTGAGTGTTTGCCAGCACATGAAGTCCCACGTATTTGTTCATAAAAATAAGAACACGACAGTCCCCTTTAAAATGGTATACTGTCTGTTCTGCTTAAACCTCATTACAGAACTAAATGTAAACGTTTGTTCTTTTTGTTAATTAGCAAGTTAGCACATGCAGGTTAGCAAAATTTTAGATAATGCTCATTTTTTAGTATTAACATGATGCTAATGGCTACCACAGATAATTAATATTAGGAATGACATTTATTTATCCATCCATCCATCCATCCATCCATCCATCCATCTTCTTCCGCTTATCCGGGGTCGGGTCGCGGGGGTAGCAGCCTAAGTAGGGAGGCCCAGACTTCCCTCTCCCCAGCCACTTGGAGCAGTTCCTCCGGGGGAATCCCAAGGCGTTCCCAGGCCAGCCGAGAAACATAGTCCCTCCAGCGCGTCCTGGGTCTTCCTCTGGGTCTCCTCCCGGTGGGACGTGCCCGGAACACCTCACCAGGGAGGCGTCCAGGAGGCATCCTAACCAGATGCCCGAGCCACCTCAACTGGCTCCTCTCGATGTGGAGAAGCAGCGGCTCTACTCCGAGTCCCTCCCGGATGACTGAGCTTCTCACCCTATCTCTAAGGGAGAGACACCCTATCTCTAAGGGAGAGACATTTATTTAATTAAATAAATTCCATTAATTCCATGGAGATCACAGATCCCTTTTTCAAAGTGCTCCTGGGCCTGAAGGCCAGACCACACTGTTGGTTGGTTATCTATCTCTCAGATCAGAGGCAATGTGTTGGACACAATAGTATTTTGTCTAGCTATTTAACAGTCACTAATGGTGTGCCACAAGGCTCAGTTTTAGGACCCACTAGTTTTACAATTTATATAAGTAATGTAGGTCAAAACATTCCTGACGCATCCTTGCGTCTCTATGCTAACAATACAATTGTTTGTTGTCGAGCTAACACAGTTGCTAAGGTTTTCCATCTTCTGCAGTCTACATTTGACACCAGTTTGCTGGAACTCCTCTGACGGATGATGCCCTCTGGATGGAGGGTGACACGTTTCTATAACAAAGAAACTGTCCAGATGTCCCGACTGAGAATGATTGGATTTGGTACCTGGATTGTTGAGCATGAACTTTCTTACATTTGACATCATTGAGTCAGACTTATTCTACCTCAAACTGGTGCTGCTGAAAAATACCTTGTTTTATAAGACACATTGATTTGACAGTTTTTATAACTACTTTTATTTTATTTTAATTGCTTTATGTTGAGTATTGTTTTCTGTACCTCATCTGCAAATTTTTTTTGTTTAAAACAGGTCTCTCTTGTAAATGAGTACTTGTGATTCAGTGAGACTAAAGCCCTATTCGCACAGGATTAGTTTTACCTAGTGACCTCATGTAATAAATAAATTACTCCCCAAGGTTTGCTTTTTATGTGGCCCATTTGCACAGGATAACAAAAGCCTGAGATTTAGCTGAAATTTACGGAATTTTTTTAAATTAACCTTTATTTAACCAGGCAAATCCCATTGAGTTTACAGATCTCTTTTGCAAGGGAGGCCTGTGCCTGAAGGCAGCTTAACATGCATGTTTTTGGTCTATGGGAGGAAACCAAGCGCCCAGAAAAAAACCATGCAAACACGAAAAGAACATGCAAACTCCACACAGAAAGACCCCAGGTCCAGCCGGGAATTGAACCCAGGACCTTCTTGCTGTGAGGCGACAGTGCTAACCACTGAGCCGTCATGCTGACATTTTCCAGATATGATGTTAGCGCGCTGTGTATTGCGTAATATCCACTTGTGTGTTCAGTGCATGATGTGAGCCACCATTTCATTTTTGCTCCTTCTCTTCAGCATTTTCTTTTCTTTTGGCAACTGTTATGGGTCGACAGGCTTTTGTTGGTCCGGGACATAAAAGGTTATTTATGCACTCCATTGCAGCCTCCATTTCTAAAAGCAAATGAAAATGCGCCCATGATACAAAAACTGCCTAATTATGTATTGGATCTCGCCCATTTCTGTCCAAATCACAAGGATGCCTATTTGCATTGGATTAGTATTATCACAGGACCTCAGAGTTCAGCTAAATAGTAAGTAATTTGCGGGGAATTTGTACTTTACAAATTACTGACATGGCCAATTTCCACGGGATTAACAACACAAACAAGCTCCGTACTTATTACAAACAACATGTGGTCTCTAGGTAAAACCAATCCCGTGTGAGTAGGGCTTAACTTGTATAAATAAAGGTTGAATGGATGAAAAGAGGCAGCCTAACATGCATGTTTTTGGCATATTAGAGATGCTGTTTGCAACCATCTAATATTCTCATATGTAATATTGTGTATTTTTATTTCTCTGACAAAGTTTGAACTGAGTGATTTCCTTTAGGCTCTTCTGAACATTTAAAGGTATTGTGACATGATTTTGTAAATTTGAATATTTGTCAGAACATATATATCTTATATCATTGAGCTCTGTTCGTTTTTGCAAAATAAATTATAAATATATTAAAATTTTATTCTAAATTATGCTAATTTTTTCTCTGGTACTTGCTGGGATACGCCCCTAAAATTCCGCGCATTCCCGCAATACGTCATCAGTGTGACGTGACACATCAGTGTGACGTGACAACGGGAAGAAGGCAAAGCCTTGCCCGTTTGTTAGGTGTGTTAACTGCTTGCCATACTCATTCATTTCCTGAAGGATCGCCTCTTTTATTTGTGTAACTTGAAAAATGCCGTCACGTTGTAGCGCATTTGTGTGTTCTAATATCAGCAGTGAACAAGTGATTCTTCACAAATTTCCAAAAGATGACAAACTTCGACAAGAATGGACCAGACAAGGACCGGTGGGTTCCAGGAGTCGTATGTCTGCAGCGACCATTTCACTGCCGATTGTTTTCAGCACCTGGTATAAAAGAATCTTTAGGATTACCAGTAAGATTCAGAAGACTTTTAAAACCGGATGCTATTCCTACTATTTTTAAAAGAAAATCTACAGAAGAAAGTCCCACAGGAGCTACCATGTCGAAACAACGCAGGGACCATCGGAAGACTGTCCAGGAGATGAGTAAGTCTTTGTGTAAACATAATCGGAGGTGTGTAGTGTTTTAGATTATAAACTATATATTTTACGTGAGTTCATGTTGTTTTACTTTATACACTGTGAGTGTATAAAGCCAATTATCACGGCAGATTATTTATGTTCGCTGCTAACAAGCTAGCCGAATCAGTAGCACACACACTTTTCTAATGATGTATTTTTAAATTATGTCTGCGCGATCAGGTAACATCTGTAGTTTCTTTTTATTCGGGGAGGGTTTATTAATGAGAGTTTTGGATGATTTACTGTCTTAAAATGATATATCGCTGACGCGACCGGTAATAAGCCGAGATAGCAGCTAACAAACATTAGCCGAGAGCCCGGAGCAAACACGTTGCTAATGATGTATTTTTAAATTATGTCTGCGCGATCAGGTAACATCTGTAGTTTCTTTTTATTCGGGGAGAGTCTATTAATGAGAGTTTTGGATGATTTACTGTCTTAAAATGATATATCGCTGACGCGACCGGTAATAAGCCGAGATGCAGCTAACACACTAGCCGAGATACAGGCCACGTTGCTATTTATGTATTTTTAAATTATGTCAGCGCGATCAGGTAACATCTGTAGTTTCTTTTTATTCGGGGAGGGATATTAATGAGAGTTTTGGATGATTTACTGTCTTAAAATGATATATCGCTGACGCGACCGGTAATAAGCCGAGATAGCAGCTAACAAACATTAGCCGAGAGCCCGGAGCAAACACGTTGCTATGTATGTATTTTTAAATTATGTCTGCGCCATCAGGTAACATCTCGTTTCTTTTTATTCGGGGAGGGTTTATTAATGAGAGTTTTGGAAGATTTACTGTCTTAAAATGATATATCTCAGACGTGACCGGTGTCAGGGACTCTTGTTAGCCAAGATAGCTTCTAAAAAAAATTAGCCGAGAGCCCGGAGCAAACACGTTGCTATGTATGTATTTTTAAATTATGTCTGCGCCATCAGGTAACATCTGTAATTTTTTTATTCAGGGAGTGTTTATTAATGAGAGTTTTGGAAGATTTACTGTCTCAAAATGATATCTCAGACGCGATAGGACATGCTCCGCCATTATTATTTAAATGCACGTTGGAGCGTGCCTTCCCGTTGTCACGTCAAGATGACGTTTTGCGGAAATGCGCAGATTTTTAGGGGCGTATCCCAGAGAAAAAAACTACCATAACTTGGAATAAAAATTTAATATATTTATAATTTATTATGCAAAAACGACCAGAGCTCAATGATATAAGATATATATGTTCTGACAAATATTCAAATTTACAAAATCATGTCACAATCCCTTTAAGAGTCTGTTTGCAAGTTGGTGCAAGACCCAAATTGATTGGGTTCTTGTTACAAGATGGACATTGAGAGGTCTTGCTAACTGCTGTGTTCAGTAACCAGGCTAACTGCTGTTAGCAATACAAGCTAATACAAATGGATTTAACTGCATTTAACCGCTGTACAACACACTGTGCACAGTTGATGTATTGCGACATAAAGCAACAGAAAAAAGAAAAAACTGTATTACTTTACTTCTCTTGTGCAGGGCAGCCATATTGATGTTTAGGTTGGAGTTTTGACTTCACGGCCTTCCATAAACCAACGGGTGCACCTTTAAGAAACACGACCCCATACCATGTGTTTTATAACCCCGTCACAGAGCTGTCTCTTGCAGACGGTTTTTTACTTCAGCACAGATGTTTTGTGTGTTCAGGGGCCACAAAAACAACAGTTTTAGTGCAACTGTATACTGTATACGCAACGTGTATGCTGTTAATGGTTGAGTAAATGTGCTCAGAGAACAAGTCTGAGTGCATTCAGTGATAAAGAGCAGGACAAGGTTCTATTCAGAACTACTGAGAGAGAAGGCGACAGGCTTTCTTTGTGCAGGTGTGAGCGTCCAGGTGTCAAAGGTCTCATTGAAGACAGCTTCTCTTTCTGTTTGTCTTCTGTCTAGAAGATGCTTTGTCTTCGATTCTTTCCACGACCTGAAAGAGGACAGATTAAAGCCTGTTGGTTTTAGCGGATGATCCACATGTTTAATCATTTGATGACTTCAGATGGTCCTGTTCGATCCAACAACAGCAGCTTTATCTGATGATCTGTCATCATCATTCACACACCCTGACAGGAGGACTTCATGACAGTAACCACTAGAGCCTGACTGATATATTGACAGGCTGATAATTTAGGCTGATATAAATGTTTGGGGACCTATGATAATTGGGGATCTGTGATAATTGTCCCATTATGTGCTGATATAAGCACTTCTAATTTTCACCCCTAAAATGCTGGATCAGCTGTAATTGTATATGGTAAATGGACTGTACTTGATTTGATGATTTATTTGTTTTCTCAGGGACAGTGCACAACAATACATTGACCTACAAAAACAGGAAAGATGCATTGTGCCAGGTTATAGTAATAATACTAATTTCCGCCTGTAGTCCCCACTTACAGGTATACAGTGCGTTTCTATCTTATCAAGATAGCAAAGCTCTTTGCATTATAATCTGTGTGCTCATTTATACATTCATACAGCACTCTACTATATCTGTACAAAGAATAATCAGTGCTTTATCACTTTCATACACTGATGAGACACACATCAGAGGCAATGAAGGGTTCAGTGTCTTGCCCAGGGACACATCGGCATGTGACTGCTGGTGGAATAAAACCCCCAACTCTTGCATTGGAGGACGACTTCTCTAACCACTCAGCCACAACCACCCCGTGTTTGCACTTGTACAATGTATCCAGCACAGGGTGTATAAAGACTACTTTGAAGTCATTACCGTTAACTTAAAGCTCCATTGACATCATCTTTTAACTTTCCGTAAAATGGCACAACATATATATATATATTAAGATTGACCTCTGATCGTTTTTGCTAAAACAATGTTAAATTAATTAAAATTCCTCTCAAAAATAGTTTAAAATTAGCGCCTTTTTTTAAATTGATAAATACTATTTTCCCGTCGCGCGATTATGACGTCAGACACAGACGAAGATGCAAACGCATCCGTCCGATTTAGCCATTTAAAACTTTATGTTTCAGAGAAGCCAAAGTTATTTCGAGTAAACAGCAGGTTATAATTTTTTTTCAGTTCTTGGCATAAACCAACACAGACATGTTCCCGTTTTTAGTGTTTTACATGCTTTATATTAGTAGCTGTATTATGATGCGAAGCCACGGAGCTCCCAGGCGGGAGCTGAAACAGCTGCCGTAATCCGGCATGAAAAAGAAAAACACACCGCTGGCTGAAGCCCTGAGCTCGATGGAATGTCCGGCGTAAAACTAACTTGACCGCGGTTTAATGTGACGCAGATGTGTTTATATAGCTCTGCTCTGCAAACATTGAACGTTGTTGTCTTGCGGTGTTGAGTGTAAAATATTTCCGTGACACAACGCACATGTTACGATGAAAAGTCGGCTAGCTGCTAGCATGCACTCACCAGTGTTGTCCGAATCGATCTTGCCACAGGAACAAGCGTCCAAGCTCCATGTAAACAATCCATCTTGCGACAGGAACAAGCGTCCAGCTCCATGTAAACAATCCATCTTGCGAAAGAAACAAGCGTCCAGCTCCATGTAAACAATCCATGAACAAACGACCCGCTCTTTCCAAACGATGTCAAAACAAACCCAACAGAGTACTCAGTCAGCCCCTCACGCTTGTAGCTGCCTGCAAACTATGAACTGGATTTCCTGAATGTGAGGCGGGTCTTGTTACTCTGGGTTCATGAGACAAGCCTCCGTTCAGGAAATCCATTCCATAGTTTGAAGCCAACGTGCATCATGGGTTGGATCGATACGTAAACAAGGCTGGTATCGGTATGTGCCATGAGCATTGGTTCCGCTTCTGCTCGGAGGGCGGGCCAGGGTCCATCTTACACGGGCACGGGCCGTGAGTAGAACCGCCACAGACTTTGGCTTCTCTGAAGACAAACCGCTAAAATATAACGTTTTAAATGGCTAAATTGGACGGATGCCTTTGCATCTTCGTCCATTGTATCAATGTGCGCAGTTGACGGAGTCTGTGTCTGACGTCATAATCGCGCGACGGGAAAATCCATATTTATCATGTGAAAAATAGGCGCTAATTTTAAACTATTTTTGAGAGGAATTTTAATTAATTTAACATTGTTTTGGCAAAAACGATCAGAGGTCAATCTTAATATATATATATATGTTGTGCCATTTTATGGAAAGTCAAAAGATGATGTCAGTGGAGCTTTAACTTGTTGTTAAGTTGTTGTTAGCTCAACGTTTAGCCCAGAAGAACGCAGCAGTCAGGC
>JBBPBX010008524.1:0-11326 GCA_038048925.1 Garcialebias charrua | reverse complement strand
CTGCACTACACTGTTTATCTAAACGAGGTCCAGAAAATCCACAGAAATTATTAAAATAATCCAGTCCTTAATCTTTTCTTAACACCGGGGATGGGTTCAAACATTTTCTTGTTGCTGCGACCAACCCTAAATTTTAAGAATTAAAAAAAAACTGACCAAGGAGGAAGTGTTCCTGCAGCAGCTGTTCCTGCAGCAGCTGTTCCTGCAGCAGCTGTAGCTGCTCTTTGGCCTGGTAACTGCACACGAACCCGTCTTTGTTCAGCTGTTTCAAGGTGTTGAACTGGAATGCAGAGAAAAATGTGAGACTGCAGCTCCACCCTCTGAGAAAATGACCCGGGCGTGGCTCGGACTCGACGCTAGAGAGCAAAACGACCTGTGGAAAAATCTCCCCTAAATAAAAAAGAGTAAAATGTGCAAAATAAAAGAGGCGTTCGTGAGAAAACTGGCTTGTAACAAAGACCCTGATGAGTGCAGGTGAACTTCAGGTGTCAAAGAAGCAAACAGGAGAAACGTTTGTTCGTTCAGCACCTGAGTTTTAGTAACTTTCCTCTCTCTGAGGAATCAGTTGGAGGACTGAGGGATGGCTGGGGGGCCCTGTGGGTTCAACATTGGCTCCATTGTTACCTGATCTGCAGGTGCTGGACTTGGTTCTGTCGCCACGGTTACAGTGAATAATCCCTGCAGCGTCCCACAAAACACCGTCATGATCAACGTTTGAACTGAACTAACGTTTAGTTTTAAATCCTGTTTTCTCAAAACTTTTTTTTTTGTTACGAAGGCATGGCCATGGAGAAGGACGGTCGCTCCAGCGCCATGAGCGAAGGGGACGCACTCGACGAGGAAGACGACGATGGGGACGACGAGGAAGAGGGAGGCGCCGAAACCGAGGAGCAGTCGGGCAACGAGAGCGAAATGAACGAACAGGAAGAGGACGTGAGTGTTGGGGCTCGTCTTTCCATCGTTTGTTTCTGCTCAGGTCTCTGAGGGTCCACCACAGGGTTTCAGTCCGGTTGAGGTTCTGGACTCTGACTGGATTCGTTCTGTTGTAGATCAGCTGCTGTGTTTGGGATCAGGGTCCTGCTGGTCCCAGTTTGGTCCATCTGTCAGACAGATGGACGTAAAGTGGCTTTTTATTTACAGTTATAAAAAAAGATTGAAGAGGCGATGGCCACACGTGTTTTATTCTTAAACGCACCAGTCCCCAACAAAACAATGAGATTATGAGAACTAATGGGAGCTTTATTGTCCTCGTTGTGGAGCGAAGAGGGAAACGTTCTCCCTCCGTCCATCTTTTGATCGTAACAAATAGAAAAATAAGAGAGGAACCGACTTCCATTCTGCTGTGTGGCTGCATCTACGTGTAAGTTCCTTATCGAATCTGTACATCACTAAAACAAACAAAGTCCTCCCGTGTATTGTTTGCTGCTGTGCATTCTGGGTAAACATTTGGTCTCATTGAAGTGGTTCTTCAGATGAAACTGTGCTGCCGTGATGTTTTATGGAGACAAATTTTCTCCTGCAGGCCTTTCAAACAAGCCTATCATGACCTTTGACCTGAAAACTGAGGCCTGTAGAGTCTGAGACGGAGCTCGCTTCTCTTCTGCTGGGACGTCCACTCCTGGGAAAAGTGGGACTTTAGTATTTGTGGTCAGCCTTCTTAATAACCTTCAGAGTGGGAGGCTGGAGTCATTTCCAGCATCAGCAGATGTTCTGGGGTGACAATGTTGGTGAAGGCAGACTCTTTAAACTGATCACTGATGACAACATCTCACCAGCATCACAGGACATGAAGAGTTATGAAGTCACGATCAGCAGCAGCTGTCAGTCAATGCTGCAAGATAACACACATTTTCAAGGATCAAATAAATAATTATTTCACAGCAAGTTTTTAATTCATCTTGCAGCTCACAAACTTTACTTTGTTTTCTGTAACTTCAGACAGATGATGAGATCTGATCATCAAAGATCTGATCATCAAAGATCTGATCGTCAAAGATCTGATCGTCAAAGATCTGATCGTCAAAGATACGATCGTCAAAGATACGATCGTCAAAGATACGATCGTCAAAGATACGATCGTCAAAGATACGATCGTCAAAGATCCGATCGTCAAAGATCCGATCGTCAAAGATCTGATCGTCAAAGATACGATCGTCAAGGATCTGATCGTCAAAGATCTGATCGTCTAAGATCTGATCGTCTAAGATCTGATTGTCAAAGATCTGATCGTCTAAGATCTGATCATCAAAGATCTGATCATCTAAGATCTGATCATCTAAGATCTGATCATCAAATATCTGATCATCTAAGATCTAATCATCAAAGATCTGATCATCAAAGATCTGATCATCCAAGATCTGACCATCAAAGATCACATCGTGAACGTTTGAACCTTTAACTTTGACTCTTCGTGTTCCTCAGGGGAAATCCATCCTTTTTTAACTGATTAAAATACTAGTTTTAAATATTGTTACACAAACTAGTCAGTCTTTTAGACTCAGCCTGAAATATATTTAATTTAAATGATTTTAATAGGGCTCAGTCCACTCTTCCCCTTCTAAAACAAATCCTGATCACACACTTCTTCATCAGTCTTCTCTGGCTGACTCTGTCTGAGAGGTTCTGACTCAGCGGTTCTGTCTCATCTGGGTCTGCAGCTCCGCCTCACGTTCAAAAATCATCTCATTGTCTCAAATTCACCAACACCCCCCGGTTTATTCCCATAAATATTCAAATAATTCCTGTTGAAGCTTGTAAGTTTCTCAGAATGTCGTGGCCCTCGTCTCCACTTCCATCTGAGGCGTCTCAGTATCAAGATTAACGTTATTTTTGAAGGTTCAACCAGAAATCTCCACATCTTTGCCGCTCCACGTTATAGAATGAACTTGGTCTAACTCTGGCTTGAAAGGCGGAGGGTGATAGACATTCCATCACAGATTATAATCTGACACCAGCAGAGATTAAAAGTTTATTTATTCAGCGAGGGGGCTTCTGTCTGGATTCTTCCCTCGTTTTGTTTCTGTCTGTTTCAGAGTTGTTTTGTTTTTTTATCCTGCAGGAAGGATCAGAGAACGAAGAGGAGGAGAGGGAGGAAGAGGAAGAGGAGAACACAGACTACCTGACGGACTCCAATAAAGAGAATGAGACGGATGAGGAGAACAATGTAAGACCTGACGTGTCACTGAGACACCTGCACCGTGTCTGCTTTTAGAGCCTGAACGTGTTTTTAGTAGAACACAGAGCATTTGAGCCTCGTTGTAAGAAGACTCTGCTTTCACCTGCAGGAAGTTACCATCCGTGGCGGCGGACTGAAGCACGTGGAATGTCCCGAGGACGAAGACTTCATCCAGGCTCTGGACAAGATGATGCTGGAGAACCTGCAGGTCTGACACCTAACAACTTTGGAAAACATGGACGTGAATATTTAGATCGTAGCACCTTTACCTCCAAACACAGTCTGTTTTACAGAGGAACTGTTTGTCGACTGAAAACTGAAACTAAAAGGTGGATTTTAGAAAAATGTTTTTCTGCTTTTTAAAGGGGACCAAAGATGCAAAATTCACTTTTTAATGTTTTTTTTAACTCAACTTTGGTTATGTACTTCTTAAAAAAACAGTCCTAGGGCCAAAAAAATGCACCCAGTGGTATATTTACTCTAAGTATATTTATTTTTCAGTGATATAAATGTCTCGTTTTCAAATCCTACGGCTTGTGATGTCACAAGCCGTAGGACAACCCACCCCAACCTGAGTCCAGCCCCTCACCTAGCAACCCCTGGTGATGCTCCACCCACTTCAGTATAAAAGACGTCACGGTTGTTTTTCCTGAGTTCATCTCAGAGTTCGATGTTTCGTTGTTGTTAAAATGCAGTACCGCTAATAACTAATTATCTATCAGTAAAAACGAAAAAACTTATTTACGGGCTCTTAAATCAACCGGACGACTGCTCACGGACCATATCCGGTCCGCGCCGGATGTGGTCCGTGAAAAAAAGCGGTCCCCGCTAGAGAGAGCGTGTATAGCAGTTAGCAGCCAGTGTGTTACTCTGCAGCCTTATTGCTTGTTTTCGAAGAGTCAGACGAAGAGTTTTTAACATGGAGGGTGAACTTATGGATGTTTCTCAGCGGCCTACGCGACGCGTCAGCGCCTCATTTGCCCTGCCCAAAATGGCGTCTGCCTCTGGGTCTGACTCAGGGTCCCCTTTGGAGGGCGGAGTTAATGTAAACAGATTTTTGAAGGGCGTGGCCTTATCATAAACAGCTCGTTCAGAACGGAAGTCAGAAAAGGCAGAACTATAAAGGGGATATTTTATTATCTAAGAATTATTTTGTGCATTAAATTGAATGAACATGGTCTGGATAGCCCACAGACATACCATAAAAATTTATAGGACCAATATTTGGTCCCCTTTAAAATCCTTTAAATTTGACCAAACGAGCTGCGCTCTTTTCTGATTTTCACTTCTTCTTAGAAACTGTAAACTATATAATCACAGTTCATAGTTTATACAGTATATTTAAAAGAAACTACATTTTAAGGGAAAGCGACAAATTGGTTTAGTTTATAAAAATAACAAAAACCAGGAAGTTGGAAGTTGGTTTCAATCTCTTTTGAGCAAATCATCAGTGCTTTTTCTTGCTCTTTAAAACTTCTTTCAGCGTTCAGGTGTTGAGTCACAGATTCACCATCTTGTTGCCTGAATTTTCAACAAGTCTCTAAAACTACCGTACTGCAGCACATTGTCTCTCATAATTGTCAGAATAATTGCGGGCATCTTGAACTCGTCTCAATTAATAAAAAAATAACGTTTTATCACATGAGCTTTCTTCTGACAGAAAACATCCAAGGCTACGATGATAAATAATAAATATAAAAGTAACCGGTCCATATCCGCTCACCTCCATTTCTAAAGTGCACATCATTAGATTACGGTACATCATAAACGTAGAAACAGGGTGGGTACAATGTAGGAAACAAAACACTGCACTGTTTTGCACTCTTTGAACACACAAGTAGGTCGTCACTTCCAAAGTCCTGCAGCTCAGAATGCAGTCATACTGCCTGTTAGTCACAAACGCTCAGAATTCAGTGAGACGGGAACTCCATGTTTTTCTCACAGTTTTGAGCTCAGCTGTCTCCAACAGTCACAGCTCAGTGAGATACTTTCTTTAGGAACACCTTAAAATGTCTAAAGTCTTTACCTCTCATTTTCAGAACTGCTACCTGACCCAGTTATTAGGAGCAACAATCACCTCTACGTTACGTTAGTCTCTTAGAACCACCCGTTATTCAACGAGGGCACCTGCAAATTTATTGTAACCACATACCAACCCCCCCCCACACACACACACACACACACGGTCTGACAAGCGCCCTGCCTAGGTCAGTAATCTAGGGGGAAACACTGTAGACCATTGTGTTGTTTGACCTGAGTGTTCTAGATGAATCGTAGAGTTGTAACCGAAAGAAATTTATTCAGAAACGTCTTCATCAAATGTAAGAGTTGTTAAAAATGACAACATTTTTTAACCAAAGATTGTTTGAACGATGCCCCAAATACTGTCAATCAAAATGTTTCTGCCCATTTAAGAGACGTTTTTATTCAGATGTAGTGAATTCAAATTCATCTTAGCTTTGATGTAATTTAAACAGATGGCTTTAGATTCTTCTTAGCTTTTATCTTTATGAGCAAATCATATCTGCAAATAATATTATGGACTCTAAAGGCAGCATTTATAATGAAAACGGCACTGGGCCCAGATTGGAACCTTGGGGAACTCCACATGCAATCAGTGTTACAACAGAAGAATATTAACGTATTTTTGCGAATAAAGGTTGCACCGTTATATAGATCGCTTTGTCCAATTATTGCCCAAAAATTGGAAAAATCCATAAACGGGTCGCACCTTAATATAGATCGCACCTACGTCACCGCCGACGTAACGCGTCACCGCTGAGACAACCCGGAAATGTGGACCGAGTGTTTACCGGTAGCTCTGCTGCAAATGTCTGCCACAGGAGCGAGCGCGCACGGAAGGACTTTACAAGATTAACACGGTAAAAACAATTATTTGTTTGCTGAACATTATAGCACAAGGGTTCCTGAGCTTAACCGTTCCTTAATCAATTCACGAAATGTTCAAATCAGCTGGATTTAAATTGTTTCGCTTTGACTTCTTCCGAATCCATCGTGTGCGCTGCCAAAATAAATTATAAATAAATCGAATTTTAGCTCAAATGTCTCATACAGGTCAACAGTTTGTAAATGAAACCCAAATAATTACATTCTGTAAGCTGAAAGAAAATCTGCGGTGTGGTTTATGAGTTATTTTGACAAATAGTATCCGTTTTGGTAGCTACCGCTAACAACAAAGAACGATGTAATAAATATAATTTTTTTTTAGCTCTAAACATCTCATAAAGCTAGTCAGTTGTAAATGTCCATACAGTGATTACATTCTGTAAGTTTGATAAAAATCTGTCCTGTGGTTCTTGACTTATCTTGCTAACAAACACAGCTAACAGTAGTTACCTCCAGAGCAGGAGGCCGGGCAGCGACAGAGTCAGTCCGAGCAGAGGAGGCTTTTTTCGTACACATGAGCTGGAAACGGTCGGTGGACTCTCTGGAAGTGTCCCCTAGCGGACAAAAGTGGTACTGCACCATTTTTTTTCCAAAAGGAAAAAACGGTCATATCTGAGCCAAAAATTAGTCTAAAAATATGGGGAAAAATCCATAAACAGGTCTCACCTCTCTATAGGTTGCAGGGCATGCAAATTAGGTAAAAACGCGACCTATAGTCCGGAAAATACGGTAACATATATGAAGTGAGAAACTTCAGTCAGACATTGTTTTAAATAACTCCTTTAATACTTTCACGCTGTTCAGGCTGAAATGGGGGTCGGTTGTATAAAAAGAGTAAAAATTAAAAATGTCTTCCTTCCTGACGTGTTGTCGGTCTCTGCAGCAGCGCAGTGGCGAGGCAGTGAAGGTGCACCAGCTGGACGTGACCATTCCTCTGCAGCTAAAGAGTCAGCTGAAGAAGGGTGGGTCTGGACAGCAGTGCACGGTGGAGGGAGACTCTGACGACTCCAACACCATGCAGTTCGTCATGCTGACCCGAAAAGGCAACAAGCAGCAGGTACGAAGCAGACAACAGGTGCACAGTTAACGCTAGCAGCCGAAGCAAAGGTTCAGACCACAGAACGGACACTCAGATGAGGAGAGTAATGCTTTTTATTATCATCATACAGTTTCTCTTTGGACTTCGGCTGCTATTTTACTTGACTTCGGTCCTTTCACTCAAACATTTTCACAGGAATGTTTTTAAGCCACTTAAGCTGCTTCAGGTTTTCTACAGGTGATCAGGTGAAGATGAGGATTTTTATCATAAACCACAAGGTGTACGGTTCCTGTAGCCTCTAGCTGGGCTGCGACTCAAAGCTGCTCTACTATAGCTGATTTTGTTGCCCACATTTATGGTTTATTCTGCGAAATGTGCACCAGAAATGAAAACAGGCAGATTTGAACCAGTTTTTAATCATTAGTAGTGATGCTGCACAACATATGGCAAATTTATTGTGATCGCAGCATCCCAAAGGTCTTGGCCTGCAGAGTCAGGGTTCACAGTGACTGGGAATCAGGAAGCGTTTGGAAAATGCAGAGAAACTTCTTCTGTGCATGAAAAGGTCTGATGGAGAAGATGAATGCTGCTTTATATGGATGTCTCCAACAGAGGAATCAAACAGAAATAGTAAAAGTTTTAAGATCTGGCGCGACGCGTGGGGTCAAAAGCTTTCACGTTAAATGTGAGCGAGGGCCACGGTGGTGCAACGCGTGGTTTCAGGGCAGAATCTGGCCCCTTTACTGCAGGGCGTGTTCGGCTGTTCTGCCAGGAGTCGAGCAAAAACAGCTCGAGTGAGAAAACACAGAGCGGCTTCTGTCGTGAGGCGAGTGGACGGAAGTGAAGTTTCTCTGAGCAAACACGCCAACGTCACTGCAGCGAGGAGAACAAGCCCCCTGTGTGTGTGTGTGTGTGTGTGTGTGTGCGTTTCCTGCCACAGAACCAACATTCAGCTGCTGTATGAACAGTGTGTTTATCTGCTCCACCTTCAAGAATCCAGTTCAGCATGTTTTATAGAGTGAAAAAGACAAAACTAGGTTTTATTTTAAACACGAAGCATCATGTTTATCGTCACCTGGATTCCTGTCTACAAGCAGAGCGACGCTAGCAGTTTCCACCCACTTCCAGTCTTTATGCTAAGCTAACAGGTGGCTTTTTGTAGCTTCAGAACAAACGAATGAATCCCAGAAAAAAACTCAAAAGTGTTTCTTCTTTTATGAAACAGAAGCTCAAAAAGCTGCGTCGGCCATCTTTGATGGCTCCAAATGTAGGTCAGTTGTGGACTTGTCCTATAATTACGGTACTTCCAGTAATTAGTTTCATTTAAATCCTTTGAGTGATTCATGGGAAATTTTGCTAAAAGACATCATCTCCAACAACGTTTTAAACAAAGAACTGAAGGATCTGTTAGCAGAGATATTTGACGGCTACTACAACAAATTCGACCTTAATTTCTCTAAACAATCATTTGTGTGTTTGTTAAGATAGCTGTTGCGGCCATGTTGAAATTTAAACAAAGTACTTGGCGAGCTGTTGGCATGAGTATTATAACTGGAGGTTAAAGTTAGCTGCTGGCTCATCAAAGTGTAGCTCAGTTTTTCTAAAATAACCAAGTTTCAGCCGTTTTTGTATTTGCTAAGATAGCTGTGTCGACCATGTTGAAATTTAAATGAAAAACCATTAGCAAGATTAGCACAGCAGAAGCTCAGCTACTACCATGCCAAATTATAATTTATCATCTTTGAAAATGAAAGTTTTTTTAATTTCAGTGGTTGTTCAGGTAGCTGTGGCAGCCATTTTGAACTGGGCTGTCTCAAATATCTAATTGGTGGTAGAGGAACCTCCAGTGGGTGCTCAGATATTTAACAGAACTCGTAATCTCAGTAGGATTTGAAGTAGTCATTCAATGTCCTGGGTATTTTTGGGTCGTTTTTGCCAGAGCCATATATATAGAGAGTTCCGACACGCTTTGATCTCGCCGACAGGCGGTCAATCGTTCCAAACAACGGCTATGGAAACCTTGTGGAGCTGCGCCCTCTGGCGGCGACATAGCGCTACTGCAGGCAGCTTCAGACTGTAACCAGAGCCATGGAACAAATCGCCCCCTCCATGACCCACGTGACTTCCGCATTCCATTCTTACAATGGAACTCTATGGAAGTGTCGCAACTCTCAAGTCAGACACCGCGCTTCGCGTAGGCGCTCGTAAAATTGGAGCTTGGCGCGCTCGCGTGAACGTTCAAAGGGCTTGTGCAGCGGCGACCTCACGGCGCTCACACAGCGGGGCGCCGCGCTCGCTCAAGCGCGGAGCTATGCGCCGGCCTTCACTTTATATGGCTCTGGTTTTTGCTAAATACGTTGCTACGGTAACGAAATGTTAATAAAAATGAGCAGCTGTTTGGATCAGTTGATGGTGTCGGTGCGCTCTTCTGTTCGGGACTCGTTAAAGTTGTCAAAAGAGTAAAATACATGTAGTCCCCTACTTACGAACGAGTTCCGTTCCTACGTTCGTTCGTAACTCGAAATCACCATAAGTCGAAAAACACATACACACTGGCTGCCCCATATACACGTACATGTACGGTACTGTACAGTTACCAAGCACTTCACCTATCCTAACACAGTACCCTACATAATTATCAAAAAACACATACAGTACATTTGGAGCCATAATGAAGGAAAAAAAGAGTTTGTTTCTTACTGGGAGCTGGTCAATTATTCCTCTGTCTGTTAGCATGTTAGCTCGTTGCACGTCCGAGCTCTGCAGCTTCCTGCTGCTTCACGCGGTCCAAACTGTTTACAGTAAGGCCTGTTAGCATGTTAGCTCCATACATTTGGAGCCATAATGAAGGGAAAAAAGTGTTAATAACTTACTGTGAGCTGGTGAAGCCATTTCTCCGCATGTTAGCATGTTCGCTCCGTGTCCCGGCAACATCCGAGGCCGCGAGTCCATTCTTCCGCCTGAGACGTCCACAGAGTTCACAGAGCGTTTCCAGCTCATTTATCCGAGTGAGGCAACCTCTGATCGGACACACGGTCCGTCCAAAGCCGGCTGTCGAGGCCGGAGCTAACCGAAGCTAACTGAAAACTGCCGGACACTGCGTAAATTGGCTTCTAAATAATAATAATAATAATACTTTATTTATAAAGCCATTTAAAACAACCACAACTGCAACAAAGTGCTGTACACATAAAATCAAGAACATTTAAACACATAAAATAAGATTATTTTTCTTTTCTTTTTTTTAAAATGAGATGCCTGACGTAATCCTGAAACGTCGTAAGTCGTGGACTACCTGTAATTAGAAACCCGTGTAGAGGTGAATTAACTACATGAAGTTTTTTATGTTCTTCTTTGGCACACACCAACAAACCTGCACTTGTCGTTGTTGTTATTATTTTAATCTGCAGTCTATGATGGAGTTTCTGTTCTTCTGGCCGACAGTATAAAATCCTGAACGTTCCCCTGTCGTCTCACCTGGCGGCGAACCACTTCAACCAGCAGCAGGCGGAGCAGGAGGAGCGCATGAGGATGAAGAAACTGACCCTGGACATCAACGAGAGGCAGGAGCAGGAGGACTACCAGGGTACGTAACGCCACACACTCGCTTTACGCCCTCTGCACTTGTGCTGGATTAAAACATGTCGGATGTTGATGAAAACAGCAGCTCTGCCACGACGAAACGAACTCGATCAAACATGTTTACACGTCGGAACTGAAACGATCTCGTCTAAATTAATTTTTCACATTTTTCGTGCTGAAAGACGATTAAACGTTAATTTCCTAAAGATTCACGTTCATAAATCTGTTTTCTCGGCTGTAAAGAGCAGAGAACTGGACCAACAGGGAAACAAAACATCGTGCGGTGACAATCAGCTAAAATCACGTCTCAGAAGTTTGACCCTCGGCTGAGCTTTATGGAAATAAAAATGTTTAATTTTTTATTTTACAGTAATTTAGATTTAAACTTCAGTGCACAAATCTGACCAGAAGACTTTATGTTAACTAGAAAAATTAGCAATTTCCACAGTGAATTCTGAGAGCTGAATGAGTTTATAGCAGCTAAAACAAGAAAAACTGGTAAACAAATCAAATAATCAGAACAGGAGCTAAAAGCTAAAACAAGAAAAACTGGTAAACAAATCAAATAATCAGAACAGGAGCTAAAAGCTCAAACTAATAAAACAGTAGCTAAAAGATCAAAT
>JBBPBX010008523.1:11353-62319 GCA_038048925.1 Garcialebias charrua | reverse complement strand
AATGGTAAATGGTAAATGGAGCTTATTTATATAGCGCTTTCCAGCCCCCTGTGAGGAGCCCCAAAGCGCTTTACAATACCAGCCATCCACCCATTCATTCAGACATTCATACACCGGTAGTGGTAGCCTGCCTTGCAAGGCGCCATCCAGACCTACCGGGAGCAACTCGGGGTTAAGTGTCTTGCCCAGGGACACAACGACAAATAATAAAAATATGACTTTTTTTTGTTTTTTTTTGTGTGTTTGTGTGTGTGTTTAAATGTTCTTGATTTCATGTGTACAGCACTTTGTTGCAGCTGTGGTTATTTTAAATGGCTTTATAAATAAAGTATCATTATCTTTATTATTTTTATTATAATTTTTAAGCCTATTTGCGCAGTTTCCGGCAATTTCCGGAAATGCCACCGTGTCCGCCATTTTAAGGTTAGCTTTGGTTAGCTCCAGCCTTGAGAGCCGGCTTTGGAGGACTGTGTGTCCGATAAGAGGTTGCCTCATACGGATATGTGAGCTGGAAACACTTGGTGAACTCTGTGGACATCTCAGACCCGGAGCAGCAGCCGCCGATCGCTAACCCCGGACACCGAGCTATGTTTTCGGCAGTGTCCGCCATTTTGTGGTTAGCTTCGGTTAGCGTCACCTGAGGAGCCACGAGCTAACATGCTCGCCAGCAGGAGACGCCTGCTGCAGCCGGGAGCTCGCCTCGATGTCCGCTTGGTAGCCTCAGATGTTGGACGAACACCGAGCTAACATGCTAAACATGGATAAACAGCTGCGCACCCTTTTGGAGGGATGACACTGAGCTAACGGAGTGGCTAAAATGCTAACGCTAGCCCCACTGGAGACACGGACCCGACGGGCCGCGGAGACCAGCTCACAGTAAGAAATTGTATTTTTTTTATTTAATAACTGTACTGTACTGTATGTCTCTAAATGTAATTAAATCAAGACATTTTTAAACTTTACGCTTCAGTATTTTTATTTTGGTCCTTATTTTGACAGATACCGGTATCTAAAAATTTACAGAACAAAAGCTTTCTTTTCTTTCATGTGTTTAAATTTTGTAAAAAAATTATAATAATAATAATTTCATGAATTGCCTCACCCATTGTTGGTCTGTGCAAAATTTATCAATCAAGCTGAGATTCAGATTTTTGACTGTACCATATTTTTAAATTTATTTCAAAAGATATTTTGGTCAATTTGGAAACCTCTGCTGCTGTGACGTCAGAGCTTCATGTTTGAGTCGTTTTCCTCACTGGTCTGGAAACAGCTGAAGACTTCAACGTGTTACATGTGAGAATGGACTCAGCTGAGCCGTAAGTTGAATTTCACACAGTTTGTGTTTGAAGACTTTCACTCCTGAAGTTCATGCAGCTTTTGAGAAGTGGAGGCGGTTTCCCTCAGAGAAGTGGAGAGCTTCAGCAAAGAACAGGCAGATTCTCAATAACCATGGGGACAACGACGATTAATAACCAAATCACATCATCATCAATATGTCATCTCATAATGATTTAGAGCTTCACCCCTATTCTTTATTCATGAATCAAAAGCTGCATATTTTGTCAGATTATTTCTATAAAATTGCAACAATGATAAAATATAATCTGTCCACTTTGTTGGGCTTTAACTGGCTGTCGGAAACATTTACAAATGTATTTACCAGATGTTACTAAACTATTCAACTTATTCATTCTTAACTAACTCTTTGGGATGTATTTGGTTGTGCATGCCCTCTGGCATCTATCAAGATGTGATGCAGCACTCCCTGCACCCTTACTTCCCACAGCCTGGGAGGCATGTCTTGCTAAACGACACTAGTTTGGACAAATTTACCAGTAAATCGTTTCCTTTAAATTAGCTAAAGCTATCACACAAACAGGAGCAGGTGGAGGGGAAGTGCATCTGTTTTATGATGTTTTGCAACACACTTGTTAACATAACGATAAATAAAGGTTGAATGAATTGAATGAATGAATTAAGGTCTGGTGATCTGCTGAAACATTACAACACGTGTTTAACCGAGCAAATACAGACAATGTGCATTGCTGGAAGTTTGTGAGAGTCTGTGTTCTGCCTTGTGTCTTTTCTTTGGATTCTTGTGTTTGTGTGTTTGTTGTCAGCTCCTGCTTCACCTGCTCCCAGTCCCAATCACCGCAGATGTTCCTCATGTCTTGTCAGTGTCCCTTTGAGTGCTGCGTTTTTGTGTTCCCTTGCAAATCTGTGCATTATGCAGTAGTCTCCAGCAGTCATGCTCTGTTTCCCAGTTCCTATATGTTTATGTAAGTTTTTGCTGCCACGTCAGCCTTTTTGTTGCTTGTTAATAAAGAGTATTCTTTGTTTAATTCCAGAGTTTCTCCACATCTGCCTGCACATTGGGTTCAATGCACCCCCAGAACGTGACAACTATGCACCAAAACCGCATTAAAACCCTCCAAAATGTCAATGTCACAACTGTGAGAGTAAAATTAAACTGAAATCAAAGGAATAAATAAATAAAACAGAGCAGATGCATGCTTTTGTCATTAACTGAACTGCACACAAACGTGCAAACTGGTCACTAAAATCAAGATACATTTCGTCAATTAGAAACTTTTCTTCATGAGGTTAGAGATTTTGTGGTTTTTTTAAATTTATTATTTCTCGAAACCAAACCCACTTTATACCATTTATTTATAAAGCACTTCAAACAGCAACAAGACCAACCAAAATTTAGCAAAAACAAGGACACAGGTTAAAATATATAGCGCTCTTTCAGAAGTGTTCATGGTTCATGGTTGACATAATTTGCTGATGGATGGATGGATGGATGGATGGATGGATGGGAGTTGCTGATGATTTACTGCTGTTTGATGTTTTTTTTTCTTCTTTTTTCTTTTCCCTTTATAGATGGCCTCCCTTCACACCTTATAGCCATCCTCTCACTCCAATATGTATTTTTTTTCCATTTATAGATGGCCTCCCTTCACACCTTATAGCCATCCTCTCACTCCAATATGTTATTTTTTTTTTATAGAGAGAAAGAAAGAAAAGAGAAAGTGAGACAACAAAACAACAATTGTCCACAGAAAGAGCACAAGGCAAACACACCAAACCTCCGTCCACAATCCTGCAAAGCACATGACAGAACACAACAACGAAACATACAAGCATAAAGACTGATAATATTCATGACCTTGCAAATATTTCTATAAATACACATACCCATACCTACAAATATATATACAATATACATACATATATATTTATATTCATTTATATACCCATCTACATACATCTACTATACATCCCTGCATCCATTTGTGTGTGGTTGTGAGCATGCATAAGTGAATGAGGTTCCTCCAATAGAACATTTAGTAGCGACTGTGAAGCATCAGAGACCCGTCCCCCCAAAGCCCGAGACAGACGAAGGGGCGATCAAAGCCCAAGACCCCAGGAAGGACCCCGAGCCCAGAGTCCCCAGGACCACCCGAACAGGACGAGCCACTCGTCCACTCCCCAGATCCGACCAAGTGGAAGAACCGGACGAACCCCACCAGGGACCACACACAATGACCCCCCGGGGTCAACAGCGACAATACACAGGCCCCCGCCGGAGCCCGCTGCACCGACGTAGCCCCAGGGCCGGTCACCGAGGCTCGGGCACCGGGGACGCCCATCCCTCAGGTCCAGACCTGACAGGACCAGAGGACCCGAGCCCCACCAGGCAGCCACCAGGCCGAGCTGACAAACGCCCAAGCGCCCAGCCCCAGATAGTGAGGGCCCCAAGCACGCCCGTAGGCAGAGGAACACCCACCAGGGGGCCACGTGGCAGGAGCGCGACACTGGGTAGCCTCAGAAGTATCAGAGAGGGGGCAGTCCAAGTCCCAGCCTGACACTTAAAACATTCATACACAGACACACTCATTCAGACCCACCCTCATCCTCACCCTCAGTCACAGAAAGACAAACAATAACGACACGCTCCATTCATAATCCCGATGCACACTCTATACCCCCTAGGTCCAAGACATGTACCTGCTACCTACATGGGGCAGCCCACATCCAAACCCAGGAGGTAGACCCATTCATTCTGGGGTGGAGAGCAGCAGACGTCCAAGATCCGGCACACCCCGCGCCCTGCCGACAGGACAGGACAGGACACCCGAGCCCAAGCAGCCCCAGAGGGAGCCCACTGCCAGCCCCGCCCACGGCGAACCCGCAGGCCCCGAACCCCCCCACTCCCCAGCACAACCCCTGACGGCCCACCCCCAGAATGTCCGCAAGGCAACCAGGGGGGCAAGAGAAAAATAAATAAATAATATATAAATAAATACATAATAAATAAAATTGAAATTAACAAATCAAGACCCCGACACACACACCCCCGTCCCCAAATGTACTGTTGGTGAGTGTTGTTGTAAAGTGTATTTAAAAAGGAAAGAGAAGGAGCAAAGGCTGGCATTATACCAGTTTCCCCTCCACTCCAACTCTAACCCAGGCCCTAATTGTCTAAATGCATAATGTTGAGTGAGCATAGGCATGGGGGCGAGATTGATGTCATCCCGCCACCCATAGCCATAGTGCTCACTCCTTCCCTATATGTGACTTTTATGAAGATGTTTATGAATGAATGTCTAAAGTGTATATAAAATTGAGTCCCAGGTGCTCTTAACAACAGAGATGTAAAACCATTGCAGCACACCCGAGACCCAAATTCCCTACATGTATTAATTTAAGATGAAGAGGGCGGAGGTGCGTGTTGAGGGATGGGGAGAAAAATATCTGCAGGAACAGTGCTCCCACAGCGAGTCAGCTCCCCCGCTGACCCTGCTTACCCCCCAGCTCGCCAAGGTCCACCCAAGGAGCGAGGTAAAGGAAACACCTCTCCGACCGCCAGGACATTGAGCCAAGACCAGAGAGGGACACGGCCCCGAGGGCCGCCAACAGCAGAACCAACAGCCCACACCCGCCAGGGCCGCCACGACCCCTGCGAACCGCAGTCAGCCCGCCGTCCAAGAGGACACAAAATCCCACATGGACGACACGGCCAAGAGCGCCCGCCCAACCGTCGACAGAGCCAGGAAGCACCAAGAACAGGCCCCAACCGGGGCCCGCACACCGGCCAAGTATAGTCCAAGACCATCATCCAGGACATCCACCTAATCCCCACCCCAGAAGAAATACTATACCCACCCTTCATATTAACAACTTTCAAAACACATAACACATTAGACACCCAGGCTGGGTTTGCCCGCTCCCTCCCATTGGCCACCAGTCACGCCCCCAGACACCCACCCCCCAGCATATGAACCCCAACCCACCAGCGAGCCGAGAGCCCCCGGCCAGAGCTGGGCACCAGAGCGCCAGCCAGCCCATAGCCCGGCGACCCGCCCGCCAGAGCCCAAGACCCCCGACCCCCACCAGGCCCAAGCCCGGGGACGACACGCCCCCAGAGTCCCAAGCCCCCGGCTTTGATGTTAACAGCTGCTGCTCTTTGGAAGTGTTCATGGTTGACATCATTTGCTGATGGATGGATTGATGGATGGATGGATAGATGGATAGATAGATGGATGGATGGATGGATGGGAGTTACTGCTGATTTACTGCTGTTTGATGTTAACAGCTGCTGCTGTTTCAGAAGTGTTCATGGTTCATGGTTGATATAATTTGCTGATGGATGGATGGATGGATGGATGGATGAATGGATGGATGGATGGATGGATGGATGGGAGTTGCTACTGATTTGCTGCTGTTTGATGTTAACAGTTGCTGTTGTTTCAGAAGTGTTCCTGGTTCCTGGTTGACATCATTTGCAGATTATGGCTGAGAACTGTTTAGGAAGAGATTTGTATTTTGTATGCTTTCTCTGTGCTGAAAAAAATACGTATTGTACCTTTTAAAAGTTACTGGACTGTACTGTACACTAAGGCACTTTGTTTTCATACATCTGGTTCCACAAAGTAGTTTTTTAAATTACAGTATTGAATGTGCTGTGCTGAATAGCAATGTTTAACATTACTGTACACTACTGTACATGTTGTAGAATAGAATAGAATAGAATAGAATAGAATATATATTTATTGGCATGTTATACACCGAGGTACAAGGTTATGCAATTGGCGCAAGCACAATCTTAAAGAGACGTACGCACGAGCCGCAGCAGTTTGAAACCGCGCCGCCAGATATGGAAAAAGGAATAGACACACAAACGGGTAAGAACGTGGTATTCAAAAAAAGAGAATCTATCACAACTTGTCACGAGACACTCCATGATAAAGTCCAAAAAAACTCTACCAGCTTTTAGCACATATTAGACAGGACATGATGCATGATGACGGCAGGCGGGAGGTAAAGTCTGTGAGTAATAGTTTTCAGATAAGCACAGTTCGCAGGTGTCACAGCTCGGCTCCATCCGAAACGCACACACAGAGACCTCTGGGGGGAGGGCAGCAAGTTCACTTCAGCTTTCCAGCTCCAGGAGAAGATTTGTAGACAGCCTTCAGTTCAAGGTTGCTCAGAGACCAGATTAGATAGTTGCTTTATTTTTTTCAGTCAGGCCACAGTGTACTTTTGACTGCAGTCTTAAGTCCAGGTGCTGTTTCTGGGTCCAAATCGCCGAATCATGTGAGGTTCCGAGCTACAAGTCCCATCTGTGCCCTGATGATCAGGCGGCTGTAACTTGTACATTTACTATGTGTGTTTATGGATGAATGTGTGGTGTAATGTGTTAGATAAGTGTTTGTAAATAAAGTTTTGTGCATGTTTATGGCCTAGTATGTCCGCTTGTTCAGTCTCATGCCGAAAAATGTATGTGCGGCACTCCGATAGCGTTATTTCCGTGACTTACGAATGAAATGCGGCCCTACGAACGAGACGCTATTTTCACCCCCGAGCTACGGCAGAATTGAGCTAAACACGGTCCTTGGGTCCGGAACTCGTTCGTAAGTCGGGGGTTCCCTGTACACAAGTATGTAATGTTACCTGATTGTAGTATTTCATTGAGAGAAGTATTAAACATGCAATTTATTGGAAGAACTGTAGATTTTGACCCATTTATAGAATAATCAGAAAATTTTGAGAATGAGTTTATTAATTCAATAACATTATATAATGAGTTTTCTGAGTTCTGAAGGAAAAAGAAAACATAGTCAGCATAAAGACTAATTTTATGTTCTATATTTTTACATTGTATGCATTTAATATCAGCAGTTTGTCTTATTGCTGCTGCTAAAGGTTCAATAAAAATAGCAAATACTGCGGGTGAAAGTGGGCATTCCTGCCTAGTGCCCCTCTGTAAACAGAAGCTTGAAGATATTTGATTATTTGTCCTGACAAACGCTGTTGGTAAGCTATATAACATTTTTAACAAATTAATGAAATAGTTCCCAAATCCAAATTTAACCAAGGTAGCATACAAAAAATTCCAATTTACTCTATCAAATGCTTTTCCTGCATCTAAAGACAAAATAGCTGTTTCAATATTTTTACTATATGAATACTCTATTAAATTATATAATCTGCGAGTGTTTGTGGTCGAGTGTCTTCCTTTTATGAATCCAGTTTGTTCAGGATGAATAATGAGAAAAGTTATCTTATCTGATCTTTTAGAGAGGACTTTACAAATTATTTTAACATTGAAATTAATAAGAGAGATGGGACGTTAACTGGTAGGTAATACTGGGTCTTTGCCTGGTTTTAACAGGAGACTAATGTTGGCTGAATTCCTATGTGTTGGAACCCTGACATTTTCTTCTGACTCATGTAGCAGTCTGTGAAATATTGGTTCTAGTATATTCCTAGCCTGGTTGAAACCATACCCTGTGCTTCACTTCGCTTCACACAAGGGTCTGGAATTTTCCCATTGAAAACCGTTTCTTGCTGGAGGCGTTGGCCTCTGATTAGGAACAAAACCATTGGATAATTTGAACAGGGAAACCATTCTGCTCCCTCCCCTCAGCCACCCCCCTCTGCTGAAGTTCAGCAGCTGAACTTGACTGACAACTGCTCCGCCCCCTCTGCAGCGTTTCTCTTGCTGCGCAAATTCTGTGTTTATATCATATGTTATAAAACGTTTTAATACAATAAAATCAAACCATGGATCGCTGGTCCAGCTCACCAAAACACCAGAAAATCTGATGGGACTCGCTCAGCAACTAAAACCCGAGTTTATTTCTCGTGACAACCTGAGGCATTTCCGTGTTCATTTTACAGCAACGAATTGAGCCTGCTGTCTCTCTCATTTTACTCAGCAGGAGGGTGGAGGAGAAGGAGCGATTACTTAACTTTTGGGGGAAAAAACCAAAAGAAAACTCCAGATAAGGGATTAAGAAGGGGAAATTAATAAATTTGTGTCACATATCTGCATCGCTTTGCATGAGAACGCGGCTGCGCGCTGGCTCTGGCTGCGCGCCGGGACAGGTGGCACTCAGCGGAGAGGAGGAGGAGGAGGAGGGAGAAGGGAGCGATAACTTGACTTTTGGCCCAAAAACCAAAAGAAAACTCCAGATAAGGGATTAAGAAGGGGAAATTAATAAATTTGTGTCACATATCTGCATCGCTTTGCATCTTTTGAATGAGAACATGCCGCTGCTCGCTGACTGAGCGCTGGCAGAGCCTTTTATAGGGCTCTGCGCGCTGGGACAGGTGGGGGCGTGGGTTAGGGTCCAAAACTCCGCCCCTTCTGTTCTCTGATTGGTCCGAACAAAAATCTACTGGACAAATCCTTGTGGGCGGGTAAAGTCCCAGACTGTGCAGTGAAGGGAAATGAGAATTGAGCGGAGCTGTGCAGGAAGGCGAGGGCCAGGCTAGTATATTCCAGAATTATTTATAAAATTCTGCTGGATAGCCATCCGGACCTGGAGATTTTTTATTAGGCATGTTTTTAATGGATTCACGGAGTTCATCTGATGTTAATGGTGAGTCTAGTTCTGATGATTGACTACTGTCTAATTTTGGAAGTGTTACTCTCTCCAAGAATTGATTAATATCCTCATCTGGTGGATTTATTTGTGACGTGTATAGAGTTTTATAGAAATCTCTAAAAACACTGTTTACTTTTCCCTCATCATAAGTTATGTTTCAATTTGTGTCTTTAATGTTATGATCTCAAAAGGTAACCCAGTTGGTAACGAGACCCAGAACGACACAAGACAAAAAGGTGCAAAAGTAACAGTGTTTATTATTTACAGTGGAGAATAACTATTTACAAATACACAAGGGTCCTCTGGATTTCCTGGAAGATGAAAAGCAGACAGTCAGATGGGTTTGATCAGATAGTTCTTCCAGGGTAATTGATTTTGTTTGTTTGATGTTTCCTTATGGATGAAAAGAGGAGGATGATTCTAGAGAGTCCTTAATTCCTTGAGATGGAGTCCCTCCCAGAGGGCGAGTGAGGCAGGCAAGTGGCTGGAGGGCAAAGCACGACGAGCAGAGAGCTGGAACCAGGAGAATCCGAGGGCTGAGAACACAACAAGCACAGGGTAAGTTTCTCTCAAATGTACTCACAAACTGGCTAGAGGCATAAATACCATGTGTGGCATAAAATGCTTCAGCGAAGAGTAGAACTCGACTGCAGCCTTAAGTAGAGGTGGAGCTCGTCAGGTGGATGACCGTCAGCTGTGGATGATTGGCGGCCATCTTGGAGCTGCAGCAGGTGCCACTCTTACAGTACCCCCCTCAAGGGGTGACTCCAGGATCCCCGACGCGCTTCTCTGGGTGAGCCCTGAAGAAGGTGGTGATCAGACTAAGGTCCAGGATGAAGGAGCGAGAAATCCACGACTGCTCCTCAGGGCCGTATCCCTCCCGGTCCACAAGATACTGAAAACCTCTCCCACGACGGCGCACATCCAGAATGGCACGTACGGTGAAGGCTGGATGGTTGTCGATGAGATGAGCAGGTGGAGGGAGGCTGGCAGATGGGCACAAAGGACTCTCAGAAACGGGCTTGACCTGGGACACATGAAACGTCGGATGAATCCTCATGAAGTGGGTAGCTGAAGACACACCGCAGAGGGGTTGACGATCCGGAGTATAGGGAAAGGTCAGATGAATTGAGGCGCCAACTTCCTTGGGGTGTCCTTCAGGGTGATGTTCCTGGTGGAAAGCCAAACCCTCTGACCCACCTGATAGGAAGGCGCAGAAGATTGGTGGCGGTCCGCAAACCTCTTATTTTGGACGGCCGTGCGGAGAAGTGCTGCCTTAGCCTGGCGCCAGACACGCCGACAGTGTCGGAAATGGTGTTGCACTGACGGCACCGAGATGTCCGACTCCTGACGGGGGAACAAAGGAAGCAAATATCCCAGTGTAGTTATACAACCTTGACCTTTGAAACACGTCTCTGATCGCTCTCAGTAATGAACTTTTTTGGGAGTTATTCCTGAAGGGACAATAATACTTTTATTACTTTTAATTTGAATCAAACATCATAAATTAAGTCATCCAGAGACTTCTTTTAATTTGTGTTAATTCAAATGTCATCAATGAATAACTTGTGTTATTTGTATAATCATTAGTGCATTTAATGTTTGATAGTCAAGGACTATTTAATTCAAACTGGACATTTCCTCAAAATGTTGTACATGAAGGATTTCTCCTCTCGAACTTGCATGTGAAGATAAAAGGAACACTTTATCTTTTTCATTTAGTTTGAAAACAGGACAACAAGAGACATTTCATTTTTGTCCTTAAATAATCAAGATTAATGATATATGTTTTGCTATTATCAGAGTAAGTTCCATATGTGATGCTGTAATGACGTTTGTCGTAACCAAACCAACAGATCAACAGTGTTGTTAATGAAGTTAAGACAGTTTTAATCAGCTTTTATCATGTATACTGGCGTCTTAAAACTATACTTCTGATCTTTTCTGACATTTTAATCTAACTTATGCCTTCACTCTGTTGCTCTCAGTGGCTCTTGGCTCACACAGACCAATCAGAAAGAGCTACGTCTTTCTAGGTCAAGTTAGCCTTAAAAGAGCTCTGACTTCCTGTTTTCCTTGAGTCTGCGGACGAGACTAGGATGTGAGTCTTCGTCTAAGAACTGTTTTGACGTCTGTCTAAAAGCTAATGACACGTCAGTCAGTTGGGGTTCATAGCACTGCTGGCTATGAGTCCGTTTCAGAGCAATAAGCTCCATTCCAAGAAGTGTTCCCATCTAAGAACACTTTTATTCTGAAAAACCAACCAGGACCTGCCGCTTTTCTGCCATTCAGAGCGGACGCAGGAGACGCTGAACGGTAACCTCTGGGCCACTACCTCTCTCTCGGACATCAAGGAAGTTCCGTTCTTGACTGACCGTCTGGCCAGGTAAATAGTCGACAATGTTACTAGTGTACCTGTGGTTTAGCCGAAGAGTCGCATGAAAGTGTCATTCTGGTTTAATCTCATCCCTTCCCTGAGTCATGAAAACTTCCTTCCTCCTCTCTTTCCTCCTTAACTCTTTGCCAGCAACTAAGTTAAACCTGCCTGCAGAATAAGTAAAAAATGTCATTCTTTTGCTGTTCTGTTGTCCTAAGTTTGAACCTATCTACAGTTAAGTTATATGAAGTTTAATCAGAGTCGATCTTTATGCGTGTTGATGTAATTTATTGATTATGTTAAATAAATGGTGCAGTCCTGCTGTTCCAACATAAGTTTAACGTTTCCTGTGAATTACATTTCGTCTGGTCACAATTTATTGGTTAAATCCTGAAAAGAGAGAACCCGTTTAATTAAATTGATGATAAGTTTGTGTCAGATAAGATCTACTCAAATCTTTCATTTAGAATATTGTACCGTCAGTAAAACTGACCAGGGTATAATATCCTTACACCAGCGAACCTTCAAAATGTGTCATACCTGTGGCCGCAGAAGTATGGGCGTTGTGGGCATACTCAACCCAGACCAGATGTCGACTCCAAGCAGATGGATTGCCCTCAACGAGGTATCGAAGGGTGGCCTTGAGCTCCTGGTTGCACCGTTCAGCCTGACCATTGGACTGTGGGGGATAGCCAGAGGTGAGACTGGTCGATGCCCCCAAGGCACCACAAAAACTGTGCCACACCTGAGAGACGAACTGGGGACCCCTATCCGACACCACGTCGGAAGGGACACCATGAATGCGAAAAACATGCTGTACAAGGAGTTGAGCCGTCTCCATAGCAGAAGGTAACTTAGGAAGAGGCACAAAATGGGCTGCTTTACAAAACCTGTCAATGATGGTGAGAATGGTGGTGTTACCCTCAGACGGAGGCAGGCCGGTGACAAAATCAACAGCGATGTGGAACCATGGGCGGCTGGGCGTGGGTAACGGTTGGAGAAGACCTGCAGGGGGTTGGGTACCAGTCTTGTTCCTGGCACATGTGGGACAAGCTGCAACAAAGTCTTTGATGTCTTGGGACAAAGTGGACCACCAGAAGTGGGTCTTGGTTAACGACAACATACGTGTAATACCTGGGTGACAAGAGAGCTTGTTTGTATGCACCCATTCAAGTACCTTGGACCTCATGGCGGTGGGAACGAAGAGTGTACCAGGAGGTCCTGTGCCAGGGTCTGGTTCCATATGATGGGCTTCACGAACCTCTTGGGCAATGGGCCAGGTGAGTGCCCCAATGATGCAAGTCGGGGGTAAGATGTTCTCTTCAACCTCTGGGACATCTGGAGGAGGAAACTGGCGAGACAAAGCATCGGGCTTAACATTCTTAGACCCAGGTCTGAAAGTCAGTGTGTAATTGAATCTGTTGAAAACCAACGTGCCTGCCTGGGATTTAGACGTTTGGCATCTCTGAGATAAGTGAGATTCTTATGGTCAGTCCAAATAAGAAAAGGCAGCTCAGTGCCCTCAAGCCAGTGACGCCACTCCTCTAGTGCCAGTTTCACAGCAAGTAGTTCTCTGTTGCCCACATCATAATTCCGTTCAGCTGGAGACAGACGGCGAGAGAAAAATGCACATGGGTGCACTTTGTTGTCCAAAGGTGACCTCTGCGACAAAACGGCTCCTACCCCAGTGTCAGAAGCGTCCACCTCCAGGATAAACTGACGAGTGATGTCTGGATGACAGAGGATAGGTGTGGAAGAAAAAAGCTGTTTTAGCTTACCAAAAGCAGAGTTGGCTTCTGAGGTCCATCTGAAATTTTTGTTGGTGGATGTGAGTTGAGATAGAGGTGCTACGATGGGCGGGGCGGCCGTGGTGTAGTGGTAATGGCAGTCGTCTCCCAATCGGAAAGTTGGCGGTTCGACTCCCGGGACCCGCACCATGTGTCGTTGTGTCCTTGGGCAAGACACTTAACCCTGAGTTGCTCCCGGTAGGACTGGAAAGCACCTTGCATGGTAGTCTGCCGCCACCGGTTTATGAATGTGTGTAGCATTCAATATATGTGTAGCACTTTGAGATTTTCAGTAATGAAAAGTGCGTTATAAATTGAATTAATTATTATTATTATTATTATTATTATTATTATTATTATTATTATTATTATTATTATTATTATTACGATGCGACTGTAGTCCTTAATAAAGCGTCTGTAGAAGTTTGCAAAACCCAAGAACCGTTGCAGTTGCTTCCTGGTCTCAGGGATCGGCCACTCCACCACTGCCTTAGTCTTCTCGGGGTCTGCCCTGTAGTGTCCTTCTCCAAAGATAAAACCCAAAAAAGCAACAGAAGAAGTGTGAAAAGCACATTTTTCACCTTTTACAAAAAGTTGGTTCTCATACAGTCTTTGGAGCACCGTCCGGACATGTGTGACATGTTCATCCTCATTCCTGGAATAAATGAGAATATCATCCAAGTAAACAAACACAAACTCACCAATAAAGTCCCTCAAAACATCGTTGACTAGAGCTTGAAACACTGTAGGAGAATTGGTAAAGCCAAAAGGCATGACGAGATCTCAAAGTGTCCCAAGGGTGTCTTGAAAGCTGTTTTCCATTCATCACCCTCTCCGATACGGACGAGGTGATAAGCATTACATAGGTCCAATTTGGAGAAGATAGTGGCTGATTGCAACTGCTCATGGATTGAGTCGAGTAGTGGTAAAGCATATTTGTTCTTTACAGTAATACTGTTCAAACCCCGATAGTCAATACAAGGGTGTAACGAATAATGTGGGGTAAGGTATTTAAACACTTACTGGACCACCATTATTGTAGAGATATAGGACTTACTGGTCAGTTTACTGACTTACCTATAGTTTTAGGTGCGTATCGCTGAGCAGACTTTTATCTGCACAAACATGCCACCAATTCACGGGGTCTCAACTTTTTCAGAATAAATCAATAAATCTGTGATGTGATTAGCCAGAAATGTAACTTCACAAGAGAATCCAACTTATGTTGGTCTACTCAGAAAAATAGACCTTTTATTGAAACTATCACAAAAATTACATTAAACATTTGTATCGATATTAGCTCTGATTTAATAACTACGTTGACAAGAATTCAAATTAAAACAAACAGACAGTTAGGATTTAACTGTTGGCACATTACTTGACAGATTAATAGCTTATGAAAAATAAGAAATAGGAGGAGTTTAGGAGGAAGGAGAAAGGAAATGGTTGAATCTTATCTTGAGATGTAAACCAGAGTGGCTCATCCTCTGTTTGGCTTCGGCTGGACATCCGTACCGTGATGAAACGACGTTTTACCTTTGTGAAGATTTTCTTATCTCGACTCCAGTAAATTAGTCAAGCCAGACGCGCCTGCCGGCTGCGTTTTACAGGCGACACATTTTCATCCTGCCACGGTCTCGTGAGATCTGCTTTGCCTCCCAGAGTAATGTTATCAGCTCCGGTTTGGTTTCAAGATAACTTCCAGGAAAAGTGTTCACAGCTTGGAGCAGTGACCCTCAGATGGCTAACAGCTGACGTGCTGTAAGCCTCGCTGGAAACGTGGGTCTAGTTGACATATGACCGGGACGTCTCCAGCTTTTCCAGAGGAGAGAAAACAGTTGCGAGTTAGTTCTCTCCAAAACACTACTAGGAAAATGCAGGAAGTGCCCATTATATGGGAGGCGGGATCTGACCCACCTCCTTAACGACTACTGGCTGAACTAACAAAATAAAAGATGGAAGTTTAATTCCATAGGCAGAAAGACTCTTGACGGACAACAGGAAAACTGTTTACATAAACAGCCAGATGGACTGGCCTGTTGAGTCTAGGTTGCAGACAAAACAGAGAAGAGAGTGAACAGCTTACCCTGACTCATGTCCTAGATTTCAGAGCACACTTGTATTGTAGAATAAACCAGCATAAGTCAAACTCATGCAAGTAACAGATCATCATTGAAATGACAAAAAGTATACTGTTTGATCAATTCTGAATTAACACACATTAAAGAGAAAGTTCAATCTGATTAATTAGTGTCCATTAATTCATAATAATTGTTAACCAATATAAGTGTCCAATCGTCTCCTTGAGGGCTTCAAGAAGGTGTAACACTTAGAGTTTCAAAGAGATGCAGAGAGGTGTACTTGAAGGTCAAGCCTAAAATATCAGAGGTTAGGTGTATCACTACAGTCCCCCTTTTTGGAAGTCATCGCCTGTCCTTGGAGATGAGTTCCAACACGAAAGGATACCACCGAATGTCTCTGACCTCTATGTAATCCAGCAAGTGGAAAAAAAAAGTCAAAAAAAAAAGTTCAAAATTATACTCCCATAATGTTTTTGGAAATTCCATACTGTTCGTAGGTAATCCCATTGCGGTAAGCTTTCAATCCTTTGGAAAACATAGTCTGTTAACCCATGGAAAACTGAGTCTGTGATCCCTTGGAAAACAAAGTCTTATAATCCACAACGGTAAATCCACAACGATGGGGGTTATTGATTTCATCAGCAAGAATGGTTTTTAATCAGCATGTAGAGGGGATCCCTCGATTGAAGCAGAGGAGGCGGGCCTTGGATGAAGGTTGAAGACCAACGTTGGATCAGCAGGTCCCCACATCGAAGGTTGCAGGCTGGATGGCTTCCAGTCGGTGCCACCCTGGTTCAATGTGTCATGCAATTATGTGGTTTTAGGTGGGCTTATGATTGGGATTTTACATTAGGCCCTACCTATATGCACCTGGTATGTAAGCTATCATGGATTAGATCAGCTACAATTACCAATTAAGGGGTGGATCAATGCTGTAAAAATCAGATATAGGGATCTATACCTATAGAAATGTGGAGGGCTTCTGTAACGAAGGCCTCTTCTTTCAAACTATTCCTCCATTCATTATTTAGTTTAGGTTAAACTAAAATAAAAAAAATGAAAACTAGTTTGGTCTAAATGTCTGTTGTCTTTTAGACGAACGACGCAAGATTTGGTATTCCCTATAAATTTTGAAGTCTATGGCGAGACTCATCAAAATGAATAGATCTAGAATAGAAACGATCGAATCGGTTCTACCTAAATGATTGGGAGGTCAGTGTAGATTATAGTACCTTAAGTAGTATTGATCTACAATGACTTTTCAAAGATTGAGATCTTTAACAAAATGAACAGCATGTTGGCATAGTTAAATCCATTTAAGTCTTCAACTTATCAACAATCAAAACCTCTTTTGGCTGGGAGTGTTCAGAAAACAATAACAACTTCAATAACACAAAAGTAGCAATTAAGCAACTAAAAACAACGTTTCACTACGTCAAACTCACTCTGGTCGTCAGATTCCAACGTGTCACACACAAGAAAAACAGTTCTTAGCTTTATAACCGATGTCAATTAAATCCTGCAGATTTAAACGGTTGTTAAGGTTAGTTTTTGTTGTGGGTTTTATGCTTAGCGTTTCTAAGTTCTAGTTGGAACGGTTTCTTTTCGCAACTAGTATAGTTTAAACTGTTTAGTTTATTTACTATCCTGTGCTTGGACGACCTTGTTTTCCCATGAAGTCTTTGAGTTTGCGAGATCTTTGTCGTTTGTGGGGTTATTGAAATCTTTGTCCTTGACATGGGCATGGCCTAACATCACCCCCCTGTGGTCATGAGGGACCACGCACACAGGTGTGGACGTCCGTCCATGGGCACGAGTTAGGATGCCTTTGTTTAGTTTAGGCTGTTTACGCAGCTTAGAGTAGACAGTACGCAGGAACCTTTTAGGTTTCGGCCAACGTATCTCTGTACGTTTACCTCTTTCTGCGTAATGCAGGTGTGTCACAACTGTCGGCGCCGTCGCAGGCGTGTCTCTGTCGTTGTGATGTATGTCTTCCCACTTCATGAATGAAGAGGTGCTCTTTGAGTCTGTAAGAACTATGTCATCTCTGAGTAGTTCTAGATTCAAATGCTCTTGAACCAAGGTTTCATTGAAAGCTTGGCTGATGACTGAATTACCTGTCCCAGAGGACAGTACAGCGTTCTCGGTGTGTGATCCTTGGATCTCTACACCGTCCTCTACCTGTGGTAGGAAGTGTGAGTCTGCCCCCCTTTTGTTTGAGGAGGGGTCCTCAAAATCAGTAACAATGGAGTCCAAGTGACTGTCAGCGTGTTGTAGACTGTCACTGTCTGGACTCAGATGTCCTTGAACCAAGACTTCACTGAAAGCTTGGCTGTATGCCGAATTACCTGTCCCACAGGACAGTACAGCGTCATCGGTGTGGGACCCTTGGATCTCCACACCTTCCTCTACCGGTGGTAGGTAGTGTTCAGTGAGTGCTGAAGGCGTCAGCTCGCAGAGGAGGTTCTCGTGATGGGCCAGAGTCTGGTCCAACTGTTGAGTCTCCTCTGTCTCACCTGTATATGAAGGATCACTTACCGGGTTTGTGGTCTCGGTTGGGGAATCCTTTTTTACCTCAGCGGTACCTGCTGTTAGACAGTCAGTGTCCTGACCTTGGGGAGGTACCACGAATGGCAGTGGACTGCTCACTGTGGCCCACATTGTCTGATTGCCATAATTTATAATCGCTTCAAAGCGATTTATAAAATCTTGGCCAACCACAAATGGAGCCCGGAGTGAGTCAAGTTCAGACACATATACCGGGTGGTATAGTGACATCTCGCCAATCTGCATGTGAACCATGGCTATTAGGGTTGTTCTCGTCTTTGCGAGGCCCTGTTGCTCACCATAAGTGTATTTCACAAAGGGTATTTGCCTGTCAACATCGTTAGCGGCGGTCCTTAGCTCCTCAAACAGTTCGGCTGACATGACAGACACGTCTGAGCCGCTAACCAGGAGCGCTTCTTGCGCGAGGACCCCTTCCAATGTGAGTGGCAGGTAAGCTCTCTTAGTTATCCCCCTTTTTATAAAGTTACACAGAAACCATTCAGGTTTGTGTAATCATCGTCGCTGTCAGCATCATGATGGCTGTCCGCCTCATGACCTTCAGGATGCGGATTTTCAGCAATTTGTTTGCTGTCAGCATCTTGATTTTCAGGATGCTGATCATCAGCAATGTGTTTGCTGTCAGCATCTGGACTTTCAGGACGCTGATCATCAGCAATTTGTTTGCCGTCAGCGTCGTTGTCAATGTTGATGATGTTGTCAACTGTGTGCATTGAGTTGTTGCAAAAGGCAGTGCGGCGCGTCGCTTCGTCAGGTTGAACAACGTTGTTTGTGTTATCATCAAGGACAACGTCACACGTTGTGTCAGCTTGGTCAACCACTGTAACATTCAAATCATTTGACAAACAACTCACAACCTCAGTCACGTCCACGCGCGGAGGCGCCGTTTCCATAATCTGGAGCATGTGTGACTCATTGCATGTCTCAAACTGTGCAGTTCGAGGGGCAGGGGCAGGAGGGCCGCTTCTCGTGGGTACATGTTGGGACAGACCATTTTTCAATGGTTCACGGTGCCCATGCAACCGCCTTCGAATCTCACCCACTGTGAGATCCATGAGAGAACTCTTTTGGTTCGATCCGAACCATCTGGGTTCATCTAGAGAGCGAACACCTACCTTGTGTGGTTCTCTGCTCATCTCAGGGTTTTCAACCTGAGGGGCAGGGGGTTCAGAACTCCCCGTGAACCGATCAGAGTCACTTTTACAGCTCGTAGCACCATGCTGTTGTTTGTTATTATGAAAAACCTGTGACCTCTCGCACTCTGAAGGAGAGGGAACCTCTTCTACTTCCTGCGAGTGGGATGTGACCTTTTGACCTGGGCACACCACTGAGGGTGTTTTTCGCTGTTCGAGCATGTCAAAAAATTCCATAGCACATTGTTTAATTTCTGCCATGGTACTCTCTTTGCAATTAACATTGAAGCGAACACATTTCATTATGAAAGGTATTAGATTCAAAGTGAAACGATTTTTAAACTCCGCATCTTCCTCTAAGCCAGGGACAGTTTTGTCCTTTGTGCAAGCAGAGAGGAGCCTGTCGTAAAACACCAGGGGATGTTCACCTGGTTCCTGTAGGACGTTCTTAGCAGCTAAGCACCTAGCAAATGATGAAACAAGCCCACAATTTGTTGATGCACCTGTTTGAACGTCCATCTTTGTACTGATTTTCTGTGAAAAATCAAGTGAAATGGCCTTATTTCACAGCGTGCAGTCCCACCATGTGATGCCTGTGGCAGTCAACATGGAGTCCAAGATATGAAATCAAAGAAAAATCAGTGATTTTTATTAATTTGTCGACCTGTGACAAGGTCAAACAAAAACGGCTGTCGTGGCAGCAGGAGCCTCATGTGCAGAGGCCTCCACCTTATCTGGAAATTTGTGAAACACAAATTAAATGAAGCCACCGTAGAGAGCAAGGCCTACCAGCTTGTTATTCTAAACAAACTTGTATCTAAAATAAACAGGAGGGCCTGTGTGCAGCTGCTCAGTAACATCCAAGATGTGAAATTTAACAAAAATCAGTGATTATTATTAAATCGTCAACCCATGAGACAACCATCAAGGTCGGCTAGTTGTGTGATTTTTTGTGAAAACCAAGACAAAAGATGCCTCCTGTGTGTTAATCTAAACTTGCAGTAAATAAACAGGGACAGACAGCATGTTTTGTACAGAATTGATGATAAAAGTGTCAAGTTTTATCAAAAAACAGACGTGACTGTATTACTTCTGTGTAACTGTGCTGCCATCAACATTTGATTTTCTGCGTAAATCAAATTAAAAGGACGCTGTGAGTACAATATTTCAAAAGGTTTCCCATTTAAAACAGGAACATCCAACATGTACAAATTACAGGAAGACTACGTCCTCTAAAGTAACCAGCAGGGGGTACAGCGCTGGAAATGAGTTAACACAGCGACTGTAATTTCTCTATCTGACTGCTTTAGAGGCGCTGTTATAACCCGTGAGCGAAGCTGCAGCTTCAATCATTCACAGACGTCTAACAACGTATCAGAAGCATTAATCAGACAAATCTAAAGTTTTCACGTGACAAACTTCAGAACCCCAGTCTCACAAAAATGAAAGCATGTGAGCAAAAACGGTTGAACTGTGAAACCTTTTAAACTGTGTTTAAAAGAAATAAGGTCGGACCCATAAAGCAGTTGCAGCACCCGGTGTCACGTGACCTGGTCACATGGCGATCGGCAGACGTTGAACAACGTACTCATACATTCACCAACATCTCAAAAACACCGCGATGAAGCAGTCTTTTCAATGACAGTAATGGACAAACAAGCCTGAAACTTGTCTGGGACAAGCAGCTGAAGTGAAAGTTGACGAGGAGTGGGCACCCCCCACCCCGCAATTCGACCAATCACAGCGAAGACAGAACTGTAGTTCTAAAACCCAAGTGTTCATGGGAAACTGTGTCTTCGAAACCTAACGCCACCCACGTGTGTGACGTGCCGTTCGAGCGTTGCGGTGTGTTCACGGACCTATGGTCGGTCGAACAAAAGCGTGGAACGGACTTTCAACGTTCTAAAACAGTCTTAAAGGGATTGTGACAGGATTTTTTTACTATTCATAAAATTGCTCAAAATATATATATTTTATCATTTAAATATGTTTGTTTTTGCAAACAAAATGATAAATCACTTTAATTTTGCTTTAAAAGTGATTTTGAACTTCAAGCCGTGTTTAATCATGGGAAATCCCATTACACACGAACGCACCATCTGTGATGTCACACCGGGCAGAGCTCTGGGCTTGTCACAGTGCGCAGGTATGAGCAGCTCGACATGAAGGAAGTCTGATACAGCATCAGACCTAAATTAGATCCTGTTGTTTCTTGTTCCATCACCCAAACAATTTTCTGCTTCCCAAAATGAAGACAAATAGCTCAAATCTTCACATAGATTGCTAAATTCGTCCAGTTTTAAATTGTCCGCTATTAAAGACACCACAGCCCTCTGCCCAGTGTGACATCACATATGGTGCGTTCGAGTGTAATCGGATTTCCCATGATTAAACACGGCTTGAAGTTCAAAATCACTTTTAAAGCAAAATTAAAGTGATTTATCATTTTGTTTGCAAAAACAAACATATTTAAATGATAAAATATATATATTTTGAGTAATTTTATGAATAGTAAAAAAATCATGTCACAATCCCTTTAAATATCACTAAACACCGCGGTGAAGCCAGTCTTCGATGATATCACGTGCATAGAACTCAAACAACACAGATAAACTTTCAGAAATGTGTGCAAAAATGAATCTGACAACCAGCAGTCTACAGAAACCAACGTTCTTGAACACGACACACAATGGACCAATCACAGCCTTTTAAGCAGCCATCTTGTCCCGGTACCGCTTTTAGCATTAGCTCGACCCAAGGTTCTAGACCCTCTTTCACAAAATAAACGTACTATTACCCCGCAGAAAATTCCGTAAAGAGCTCAACACATCCAGGCTAACTCCCACGCCCCCCAAAGAAGGCAGCACGCTAACTGTGTACAACAACGGACTATACGTCACTCGGAACCGGAACCCGTCCGGTCCAAAAGCTGAGTGGGCTTCACCCGAACCTCGGCTAACAACACGTTGTAACAGATTAGGTAAAAATGGAGCAGCAAAGAGTGAAACAGACCTTCAACAGCAAACCGCAGATGTAATAACATGAAGCAGAGCCGTGACACGGCGGTCACAACAAAGAAAAATGCATGTAGCCTCGCGACACGTTATGAACGTCTCACAAAAACAAACATTCATCCATCCGCAACTTCAAGCATACGTTGAAATGTGAAAGAAAAAATTATTCTAACGGGAAACGCACCAGACAATGCCACGATTAGCAACCTCTGAGACACTCACCAGCCAAAACTATTCCATAAGTCCACAACAAGATGCAAACTATGCTAACAATACCGTAACAATAAGCTACAAAAACAACTTAACAGTTTAATCTTTCAGAAGACCGTCACGAGCCACCAATATGTAACGAATAATGTGGGGTAAGGTATTTAAACACTTACTGGACCACCATTATTGTAGAGATATAGGACTTACTGATGATGTCATGTATGTATGTATAAGTATGTCCTTTATGTCAATGCCTGCTGACAAATGTTGCAAATTAATTTCCCTACGGGGACAAATAAATCTATATCTATCTATCTATCTTACTGGTCAGTTTACTGACTTACCTATAGTTTTAGGTGCGCATCGCTGAGCAGACTTTTATCTGCACAAACATGCCACCAATTCACGGGGTCTCAACTTTTTCAGAATAAATCAATAAATCTGTGATGTGATTAGCCAGAAATGTAACTTCACAAGAGAATCCAACTTATGTTGGTCTACTCAGAAAAATAGACCTTTTATTGAAACTATCACAAAAATTACATTAAACATTTGTATCGATATTAGCTCTGATTTAATAACTACGTTGACAAGAATTCAAATTAAAACAAACAGACAGTTAGGATTTAACTGTTGGCACATTACTTGACAGATTAATAGCTTATGAAAAATAAGAAATAGGAGGAGTTTAGGAGGAAGGAGAAAGGAAATGGTTGAATCTTATCTTGAGATGTAAACCAGAGTGGCTCATCCTCTGTTTGGCTTCGGCTGGACATCCGTACCGTGATGAAACGACGTTTTACCTTTGTGAAGATTTTCTTATCTCAACTCCAATGTGTCGCCTGTAAAACGCAGCCGGCAGGCGCGTCTGGCTTGACTAATTTACTCAAGCCAGACGCGCCTGCCGGCTGCGTTTTACAGGCGACACATTTTCATCCTGCCACGGTCTCGTGAGATCTGCTTTGCCTCCCAGAGTAATGTTATCAGCTCCGGTTTGGTTTCAAGATAACTTCCAGGAAAAGTGTTCACAGCTTGGAGCAGTGACCCTCAGATGGCTAACAGCTGACGTGCTGTAAGCCTCGCTGGAAACGTGGGTCTAGTTGACATATGACCGGGACGTCTCCAGCTTTTCCAGAGGAGAGAAAACAGTTGCGAGTTAGTTCTCTCCAAAACACTACTAGGAAAATGCAGGAAGTGCCCATTATATGGGAGGCGGGATCTTACCCACCTCCTTAATGACTACTGGCTGAACTAACAAAATAAAAGATGGAAGTTTAATTCCATAGGCAGAAAGACTCTTGACGGACAACAGGAAAACTGTTTACATAAACAGCCAGATGGACTGGCCTGTTGAGTCTAGGTTGCAGACAAAACAGAGAAGAGAGTGAACAGCTTACCCTGACTCATGTCCTAGATTTCAGAGCACACTTGTATTGTAGAATAAACCAGCATAAAGTCAAACTCATGCAAGTAACAGATCATCATTGAAATGACAAAAAGTATACTGTTTGATCAATTCTGAATTAACACACATTAAAGAGAAAGTTCAATCTGATTAATTAGTGTCCATTAATTCATAATAATTGTTAACCAATATAAGTGTCCAATCGTCTCCTTGAGGGCTTCAAGAAGGTGTAACACTTAGAGTTTCAAAGAGATGCAGAGAGGTGTACTTGAAGGTCAAGCCTAAAATATCAGAGGTTAGGTGTATCACTACAAGGGCATAGTCTCTTGTCTTTCTTAGCAACAAAGAAGAACCCTGCCCCCAGTGGAGAAGTAGAAAGGCGGATGATTCCTGAATCCAACGACTCCTCGATGTAGGATTTCATGGATCCCCGTTCAGGGCCTGAGATGTGATATAAATGGCTAGATGGCAGAGGAGCTCCAGGAATAAGGTCGATGGCATAGTCATAGGGACGATGGGGAGGAAGATAGAGAGCCTTCACTTTACTGAATACTGGAGACGGATCATGATACTAGGGGGGAATGGTGGACAGATCAATGTTCTCGGTTTCTTGTACGCTGGTTAAATGGTTGGAGATACCTGAGCGAAGGCAATTCTTCAAACACTTGTCGCTCCATTTCTCTATTCGGCCAAACTCCCAATTGATGTGGGGATTATGGTTCTTTAACCAGGGAAACCCTAAAATCATTTGAGTGTTGGGTGAATCAAACACAAAGAAACTAACAAATTCATGGTGATTACCAGATGTGATTAAATGCAAGTCTCCAGTCTTAAAACGAATCTGTGCTAAAGTCTCCCCAGTTACTCCAGTAACAGAAACTGGGTCAATGTCCAGAACGGGGAGAGAAAATTTCTTGACTAAATCATGACTAATTAAATTCTGTTCAGCACCAGAGTCAATTAATGCTGACACAGGAAAACGGTTTTGTTTGAACTGAATAACCGTAGGTAAAATTAATCTGCGCATGGAAGTGAAAGAGGAAGTGCCCACCAATAACTTCCGTCCTATTGGCGGGCGTTGTCGTTTCCCAAAAGCAGCATGAAGCAATATAATGTCCCTCATTTCCACAATACATGCACAGGTTAGAAGTCCTACGTCTCTGTCTTTCACTTGCTGTTAATTTTGTTCTGCCTATCTGCATTGGTTCAGGTTCAGGTAATGCTAGCTGAGATCCAGTAGATGGTGGTAGCGAGCTTCGGGAGTTGATACTGAAATTATTGTCCCCACCTGATGACGTAGAAAGGCCGGAAGTGTTGGGTCTCTGGTAGTTGTAGTCCCATTCTCGGCGACGTTCCCGGAAGCGTTCGTCGATGGAGATCGCCAAATTTATTAGCACGTCAAAGCTAGGAGGTTCGTCTCTTGCTGGAATCTGGTCCTTAACGTAATCAGAGAGAGAGTTAAAAAATGTATCTTGAAGCGCCTTGTCGTTCCAATCCGTTTGAGCCGCAAGAATGCGGAAGTCCAGAGCGTGTTCGGAGACGGGTCGTCTGCCCTGACGCAATCCCAACAAACGCTTCTCTGCATTGGTTTGTTGCAACGGCCGGTCAAAAATCCTGCGGAACTCGTTCAGAAACAGGTCGAACGACACAAAGTCCAAATCACGGTTGTGGAGGTAAGAAGATGCCCACTAGAGAGCTTTACCTGACAATTGACTGTTGAGATAAAAGATTTTAGCGATGTCAGTGGAGTAGAGCTGAGGTGCCCCCTTGAAAGAGAGTGTGCACTGTAGGAGAAAACCTTCACATAACGCTGGGTCTCCTGAGAAGAGTTCAGATGGTTTAACCAGTAACTGTTGAGGAGAATGAGAGTTTTTGCTTGAACTGGTGCTGGGAGAGCTTGAGTCTGAGGTGGTAGCTGGAGCTGTGGGAGGAGAAATAGCGAGTTCCTTCTGTATTGGATTAACCATACCTCCGAGTACTAGCATGTCGGTTTGGGTCTTAAGTTGTTGACTTAATACTTGTTAATACACCTCCTCCAATGGAGTCTGACTGGTGGGCCACGAGGAGGAAGCTTGTGCGTTCATGGTCTCGTTCTGGGTTTTGTTTTGGCTGAAGCATTAACTGTTATGATCTCAAAAGGTAACCCAGTTGGTAACGTGACCCAGAACGACACAAGACAAAAAGGTGCAAAAGTAACAGTGTTTATTATTTACAGTGGGGAATAACTATTTACAAATACACAAGGGTCCTCTGGATTTCCTGGAAGATGAAAAGCAGACAGTCAGATGGGTTTGACCAGATAGTTCTTCCAGGGTAATTGATTTTGTTTGTTTGATGTTTCCTTACGGATGAAAAGAGGAGAATGATTCTAGAGAGTCCTTAATTCCTTGAGATGGAGTCCCTCCCAGAGGGCGAGTGAGGCAGGCAAGTGGCTGGAGGGCAAAGCACGACGAGCAGAGAGCTGGAACCAGGAGAATCGAAGGCTGAGAAAACAACAAGCACAGGGTAAGTTTCTCTCAAATGTACTCACAAACTGGCTAGAGGCATAAATACCATGTGTGGCATAAAATGCTTCAGCGAAGAGTAGAACTCGACTGCAGCCTTAAGTAGAGGTGGAGCTCGTCAGGTGGATGACCGTCAACTGTGGATGATTGGCGGCCATCTTGGAGCTGCAGCAGGTGCCATTCTTACATTTAATACCGTATTTAGACGTTTTTTCTTTGTTTAATAGTCATAAACTCCACTAAAGTTGAGCAATGTTTGTAGACCACAGCAGCATCCAGACACCATGCGTTGTTGATGTAAACACACAGCCCCCCTCCGTGTGTCTTACCTCCCTCGAGGGTTCGGTCCGCTCTGTAGCATGTTAGCCTCTCGAACTGGATAGCATGGTCCGGAACGTTGTTGTTAAGCCACGTTTCCGTGAATACAAACACACAACAGTCTCTCACAGTCTTTTTTTTTTTAGAATATTTTATTTATAATTTTTCAATAATGACATCACAAAAATCACAATAAGACACAATTCAAACAACAAACATTCTTAACGTTAAATACACTCACAACAATATAACACAACAACCAAATAACAAGAGGGGCTGAGAGGGGGTGGGTAAGATGAGGGAAGAATATAATCCATAAGGATAGATTAAAATATACATGAATCAGGAATATATCCAAAAGACAGATGTTATCTGATTCGCTCCTATATCTTGTCGAGTCCAGCTCGATAACATAACGGTCAGTCAATCCACTGTGCTGGTAGATTTTGCATATACCTCAAAAATGGTTGCCATATTTTATTAAAAGTCCCACCTCTACCTTGCATCCAGTAGGTTATTTTTTCAAGTGTCACACAGCTATTAATCTCTCCCAACCACATTTTAATTGGGATGGCGGCATCCGATTTCCATTTTATTGTAATACATTTCTTAGCAATTGCCAAAAGGACCTCTGTAAGTTTCTTATCATAGACCGTCTTTAAATTTGAATTTGTAAAGTTCCCCAATAAACAAATCTCCGGGTCTATTGGAATCACGGTGCCATGGATGTCTGATAATGTTTCACAAACCCCTTTCCAAAAATCCTGCAATTTAGAGCACTGCCAGGTAGCATGGAGGAACGTTCCTTCCTCCAAGCCACATCTAAAACAAAGATTAGATATACTCGAATTATATCTATGTAATTTTTGTGGGGTGATATATAACTGATGTAAAAAATTGAATTGTACTAGTCTAAATCGAGCATTCAAAGTAGAGGTGAGACCCCCCCTGCACAAATCATTCCATAACTGCATCTCAATAGATATACCCAAATCCTTTTCCCATTTAATTCTGGAAGCATCCACACCAGATATAGTTAAAGTTGACATAAGTACTGTATACACCCTTGAAATTATTTTACTTAATGGCTGATTAGCATAACACATTTCCTCAACCGGAGACATACACGGTAACTTCCAACTTCCTTTCTGATCAGTTCTTATAAAGTCACGAATTTGGAGATAGCCAAGGAAATCATTATTCGTCAATTTAAACGTATCTTTTAACTGTTGAAATGACATGAATACCCCCTTTTCATAACAGTGCTCCAGTTGACAGATACCCTTTTCCTGCCAGGATCTAAAGGTACCAGATTGGAGAATCTTCGGTAGTAATCCATTTCCCCATAATGGGGATTTAGGGGAAAGAGAACCCTTTAGCCCAAACAGTTCACGTATTTTAATCCAAATTTGGATTGACTGAATTATTAATGGATTGTCAGTTTCTTTCTTAATAGTTTTATTATCCGACTTATAAAGCATTTAATGGCACCTCCTCTTTTATCTCTGTTGTCTCAATTTTGAGCCATGACGGAGGAGCCTGCACTTCAAGCATCTGTGCCAAGAACCTAAACTGAGCTGCATAATAATAGATTTGAAAATTAGGGAGCTTAAGACCTCCATCCTCATACTGCAGTGATAATTTATCCATGCTAAATCTTGGTGATTTACCGTGCCGAATAAACTTCCTAAGTATTTTCTTAAGAGATATAAAGAATGCGTTTGGAATGTGAACTGGGAGTGATTGAAACACATATAGAAACCTAGGGAGGATATTCATCTTAATTATCCAAAATAACAGATTACTTAAAACAATTAAATAGAACTTTTACGATAATAGCGCTGTCAGAGACATGGCTTAATGATGATAACACAAGTAATATTCACATCGAGGGGTATGAATTATATCATATGAACAGAAATAATAAAAGAGGTGGTGGTGTCGCACTATTTGTCAATAATGAAATAAAATGTAAATTAAATAATGAAATGTCAATAATAGTTGATAATATTATGGAAATGATAACAATAGAAATTATAAACAAAAACGATAAAAACATAATAATAAGTTGTGTATATAGATCACCAGGAGCAAATATAGAAATATTCACTGATAAAATCTTGGAACTAATGGAGAAGAGTTTTAATAAAAATATTTTTTTGTGTGGAGACTTTAACATTGATATGGGAAATAAAACAGATTCAAATAACATAAGCACATTTATAAACTCAATGTACAGTTTAAATATGTATCCATTGATATCAAAGCCAACAAGAATTACAACTCATAGTGCCACAATAATTGATAATATTTTCACAAATATAACAAATGGGGATGTGATAGGTGGTATCTTAACGACCGACTTAAGTGATCATTTACCAGTTTTCACAATCTTTAAAAATGATCAAAATATCACAAAAGCAGTCACAACGAAGAAAAAGATCATAAACACATCAAAAAAAGTTTTGGAAAAATTGAAAGAGGATCTGGATAAACAAGACTGGAATGATGTGTATGTTGATGATGCGAACAGAGCATATGATGAGTTTATGAATATCTTGGAAACCCTGTATGAAAAGAATTGTGTGCAAACAAATTACACAAAGAGAAATACGAATGATCAACCATGGATGACAAAAGGGTTAAGAAATGCATGTAAAAAAAAGAATTATTTGTATTCATGTTTCTTGAAATTGCGAAGTCAGAGCGCAGAAGAAAAATATAAAAAGTATAAAAATAAATTAGTAGGGATTATAAGGAAACATAAGAAAGAATATTATAGTAAATTATTAGATAAAACTAATGGTGATATGAAAGCAACATGGCGAGTAATGAATGGTGTACTGAAGAATCATAAAGCAAAAACTGGTATTTCAAAATATTTTGTAAAAGACAACGATGAAGTTCATGATGAAAATGAAATTGTAAATGGATTTAATCAATATTTCGTGAATGTTGGATCAAGCCTTGCAGCTAAGATACCAAAAGTAGATAAAAATATGATCCACTCAATTACAGGTTGTGCAAATAGTATTTTCCTAAATGGAACTAACAAAGAGGAAATAATGAATGTAGTAAAACATCTTACAGACAAGAGATCGAAAGACTGGGTGGACATGGATATGATGTTTGTAAAGGACATAATGAGCCATGTTATTGAGCCGTTCACATACATATGTAACTTATCATTTTCAACAGGAATTTTTCCAGATAATATGAAAGTAGCTAAGGTCGTTCCTCTTTTTAAAAATGGTGATAAATGTGTATTCAACAATTATAGACCTATATCCTTGTTACCACAGTTTTCAAAAATTCTTGAAAAACTATTTGTAAACAGACTAGACCAATTTATAGATAAACAAAATATTCTAAGCAACAGTCAGTATGGGTTTAGATCAAAAAACTCTACATCAATGGCTCTCATGGAATTAATGGAACAAATAACTACTGCTGTCGATCAAAAACAACATTGTATCAGTATCTTTGTTGATTTAAAAAAAGCATTCGATACTATTGATCACACCATTCTCCTTGAAAAACTGAACAAATATGGTATTAGAGGACCAGCATTACAGTGGGTATCTAGCTACTTAAAAAATAGGAAACAATTTGTACAAATAAATGATGTAAGATCTGACCTCTGTAATATCACATGTGGAGTTCCCCAAGGCTCTGTACTTGGACCAAAGCTTTTTATTTTATATGTGAATGACTTGGTAAATGTGTCAGGACTCCTTAAATGTGTACTTTTCGCTGATGATACCACTTTTTTCTGTTCAGGTGAAGATATAGAACAAATGTTAGAATTGATAAAGACAGAATTTGTCAAGATACAAACTTGGTTTAAAATAAATAAATTATCATTAAATCTAGAGAAAACTAATTACATGATATTCGGTAATAAAAGAAAACTGTTGATGTTCCACTCAAAATTGAGGATGTTGAGATTTGTAGAGTGAATGAGGTGAAGTTTTTGGGTGTTATCATTGATGACAAACTGACATGGAAACAACACATAAATTCTGTAAGAATAAAAATAGCTAAATCGATAGCAGTACTGTACAAAGTCAGAGACCTATTGAATGATAAAGCTCTGTATTTGTTGTATAACACAATCATTGTTCCACACTTAATCTATTGTATTGATGTTTGGGGGAATGCGTGTAAAACAATCACAAAGCCTATTTTTGTATTACAGAAAAGAGCTGTAAGAATTATCACTAGAAAGCATTACCGTCATCCATCAAGTACATTATTTTATCAACTGAAGTTATTGAAGTTCCATGATTTGGTAGACTATAATATTTTATCAGTTATGTATAGAGCTCAAAATAATGCATTACCTTTAAATATCCAAATGCACTTTGTTAAAAGACAAAGTTGTTATAATCTTAAGGGAACAGAGTTGTTTGTAAAACCACAATTCAGAACCAGTTTGAAGGGACGTTCTACCTCAATCCAGGGAATTAGATTATGGAATGGCTTGGAGAATGTAGTTAAAAATGCCAAGTCAATGTTTACATTTAAAAAAATGATCAAAACAAATGTGTTAAAAAAATATATGTGAAATAACGTAATGTGTATTGTATTAGTTAGAAAATTAGAAAGAGTTAGTCATTTTGTACTGTTGGTTGAAGAATATTATTGTTTAACCTGATTGTTGGAAAAAGTTGGTTGAAGATTATTATTGTTTACATGGTTTGACTACTGTTGTTTAATCTGATTGTTGGAGATAAGGGGCAGATATAATAAGATTTATTCTTCTTTCTGCTACCTTTCATTTTTTTACATTTTGTACACTATCATTATGAGATTGTCTTGTATTGTTTCTTTTGTAAAAAAAATGAACAAATTTAATAAACATAAACATAAACATAATTACATTAATTCTACCAAATAATTAGAGTGGTAAGTCCATCCATTTTCCTAAATCCTCAATCACCTTCTGAAGAAGACTAGGTAAATTTAATTTAAAGACATTTTTGAGGTTACTATCTACATATATTCCTAAATATTTGAAGCCCTCAGGAGACCATTTGAAATTAGACACATTTTTAACTTTATTATGGTCAAATACGGAAATCGGTAAAACCTCACTCTTTTCCAAATTAACCTTATATCCCGATATTGAACTATATCTACCCAATAAGTCCTGAAGATGACAGAGAGAATATTCTGGATTAGTTAAAAATAAAATGATATCGTCTGCAAAAAGCGAAATCTTATGTATGTCCGTACCTATCTCAAACCCGCTAATATTAGAGTTTTTCCTAATGGCCTCAGCCAAGGGTTCAATAGCGAGCACAAATAGGGCAGGGCTAACTGGATCTCCCTGTCTGTTGCCCCTATACAACCTAAATGAGTCAGAGGTGATCCCATTGGTCACAACTCTAGCTTGTGGGGATCTGTACAGAGATTGTATCAAATTAACAAACCCATCTCCAAAACCGAACTTCCTAAGGACCGAAAAAAGGTATTGCCATTCAACCATATCGAAAGCCTTTTCGGCATCAAGTGACACGGCTACACTCGGTATCTTTTTTTTATTAGCAATATGAATTATATCAAGCAATCGTCTCAAATTATCAGTGGAGAATCTATTTATAATAAACCCTGTTTGATCGGGGTTGATCAGTAAGGGTAAATACCTTTCCAATCTCTTTGCTATCATTTTTGTAACTAATTTATAATCCGTATTAAGGAGTGAAATTGGTCTATAGGAAGAACATTTTAAAGGATTTTTTCCTTTTTTATGAATGACCGTTATAACTGCCTGGGCAAAGGAATCCGGAAAACCCCTCTCTCTTCTTCCTTGCTCAAGAACATCCATCAAAAGTGGCACCAGAAGATCTTGAAACTCTTTATAAAACTCAGATGGGAAACCATCCTCCCCGGGGGATTTATTTCCCGGGAGTGATTTAAGAACCTCAAGTATCTCTGATCTATGAAAGGGTTTATCCAAATTATCCCTGCCCTCCTCTGATAGACGCGGCAATTCAATGGAGGATAAAAATGACTCAATTTCACCAGAATCCCCCTGAGATTGAGATGTATAAAGGTCTGAATAGTACCTTTTAAAGGACTCATTAATTTCTCCAGGATTATATGTTATAACATTTTGGGGGTTTTCAATAGCGTTAATTGTTCGTTTATTTTCCTCAGTTTTAAGTTGCCATGCCAATACTTTCTGAGCCTTTTCTCCAAATTCATAAAATTGTTGCTTACACCTGATTATTGCTCTCTCTGCTTGATATGTATTCCTATTGTTGTATTTTAGTTTCAGATTCACCAGTTCTCTGTACCTGTCTTTTGTTGGGGCAATTTGATAAGTTTTCTCAAGGTCAGAAATTTGTCTTTCCAAAGTGTTAAGCTCGGAGTTATATTTCTTCTTCACTCCCTTAGTATATGATATAATTTGGCCCCTCAGATAAGCTTTTAAAGTGTCCCAAAAAATAAATATATTTGGAGCAGATGGCCTATTTGTTAAAATAAAAAAAATAATTTGTTCCCTAATGAAAGTACAGAATTCAGGTTGTTTTAAGAGGGTGAGATTAAGTCTCCACCTGTACCTTACTTCTACATCAGGCTCTCACAGTCTTTTGTGTGGTTCGTAGCAGGCGTATATAATCCAATTTGTTGTCCAAGGAGCGTACGTTAGCCAAAACCATGGATGGAATAGCCGGCTTGTGTGGGCTAGCTGCTAGCCTAGCTCTGATACCTCCGCGCTTACCCCGCTTCTGCTTCCTGTCACGCCGCTTGTGGCGCTTCCACTGCGGGCGCGATGAAGGGAGGCTCGGTGCTGGCTTCCAGAGCAGGCCGCAGGCACGTAGATTCTCCTCGAGCTCGCTGCTTATTTCCAAATGAGCGGTTTTTCCGACATCAAGCAGGAACTCACGGCTATACTTGCGTTCTTGAACACGTAGACATGACGAAGACGTGCCAGCACATTGCGGCATGCAGGACAAGACAGACGAAAGCACAGTGTTGTTGGGAGAGAGAGAAGCTGCGGAGTTTGCATGAGCCGCCATCTTGTTGCTTGTATGTTAGGCTGATTGGTAACTTTAAATTGTCCCTAGGTGTGAGTGAGAGAGTGAACGGTTGTTTGTCTCTATGTGTCCCTGTGACGGACTGGAGACCTGTGCAGGGTGTCCCTTGCCTCATGCACAGTGATTGCTGGACATGGGCACTGGTGACCCCCGTTACCCAAAAAGGAAGATGCAGGTAAAAATAATGGATGGATGGATGGATGGAGTCAATGTAGTATAAAAGTCACACATTTAAAATGTGACATCAACAATTTCAACTAATACTACCTTAAAAAAACAAAGACAATTATACAAGGATTTTTTTCTTTATTTTTTTTACTGCAAATCAAATTTAAACCAGAATTAAAACTTGCAAAGCGCTAAACATTAAAAACAATACATTGAACAGCAGGAAGTGGCAGCTTCCACTATAGTTTATGACAAACAAAATGCTGTGACGCAAGACCTGGAATGTGGAGTTACAAAGTTAAACAGGTGTAAATAACACCAGGAGTCAAGCAAGGGGAAAAATCCTAATCGTATATTTGCTTAGTCGACAGTGACTTCAGGGCACAGACCAAAGGTTTTGTCTTGCACTGCAATCATTTATTCTGACAGCATAAAATGAATCTTTATTTCCAAACTAAATTGTAATCTAGCTGGGATCTGGGACCCTCAGCACTGGCTCTCCTCAGGGATGTGTGCTGAGCCCTCTTCTGTTCACTCTGCTCACATATGATTGTACAGCCACACATCCAGGCTGTCATATTGTTAAGTTTGCAGATGATACAGCTGTGGTGGGATGCATCACAGATAATGATGAATCCAGCTACAGACAGGAGGTGGAACATCTGGAGAGCTGGTGCAAAGAGAACAACCTTCACATGAATGTGAAGAAGACGAAGGAGATGATTGTGGACTTCAGAAGGAACAAACACACCCACACCCCACTGTATATAGGTGGATCTGCGGTGGAGGTGGTCTCCAGCTACAAATACCTGGGTGTACACATGAATGATAACCTCAGCTGGAGCAATAACACCACCAGCCTGATCAAGAAAGGTCATCAGAGACTCTACTTCCTCAGACGGCTGAGACGAGCCGGTCTGAGAAGCCCAGTCCTCACCTCGTTCTACAGGTGTGCAGTGGAGAGCGTCCTGTGCTCCAGCATCAACGTGTGGCATGGAGGCTGCACAGTTGCAGAGAGAAAAGCTCTACAGAGAGTGGTGAAGGCTGCACAGAAGTCTGTGGGAGTCAGTCTCCCCACCATCACAGACATTTACACCTCCAGATGCAGAAAAAGAGCCACCTGCATCATGAAAGACCTCACTCACCCAGCACACTCACTCTTTGCACCACTCCCCTCGGGACGGAGGTTGAGGAGCATCAAATGTAGAACCACTAGACTGAGAAACAGCTTCTACCCTGAGGCTGTCAGACTCATGAATAAATAAATAATAAGAATAAACACTGCAAAATGTCACATCATACTGATACTGATCTGTTTCTTGTTGCTGCGTTCATCTGTGACCATCTGCTCATGTTCGTGCTGCTGTTTATAATGATGTTTTTCTACTACATTAGGGCTTAGTGTATTACTAGCTGATGTGATGTCTCTCTTAGTTAATCCTAGATGTTATTATTGTTTTTCTCTTGCATTTGTTGTTGGATGTAACTGGGACCCTGTGTACATAATCTCGTTTTCAACACATGTACTACATGCGGTGCAAATGACAATAAATTCTCTCTGACTCTGACTCTGATCTGCATTCTGTCTGTTCAGAGCACAAATCACACAAACGTTCACTCTTTAAACCCCACAGGAATTTGAAATACTACTGGTAACATGAGTTGTTCATGTTTTTTTCCTCAAGATACAAAGCTTTTCCTCTGGAAACATAAGCCTGCTAACTAATACCTTTACTTCTTTTTTTTTTCTTCTCACAATCAAAGTTCAGAATAGTCCCACTTTGATTCCAGGTGCAGAAATCTTATTAATTGCAATCAGCTAACAAATCTGATTAGTGCAAATCATTGAATGCTCTGTAAAATTTATTTTATCCACCCAGTTCTCTCATTCATGAAAGCAACAAGAAACAAAATAGATGGATAAGAAAAACTGTTTGCTTTTCATCTTTGGTTCCTTGCTCTTCACTCTGTTCATTATTTTGGCAGTAGTTAAGAATAGACCATCTTTATCTGTGGTTTTGTCTAAAACAGGTCTCTCTTGTAAATGAGTCCTTGTGACTCAATGAGACTAACCTGTATAAATAAAGGTTGAATGAAAAAAAAAACTTTTTTATGTGAGTGAAGTTTTATTAGCGTTTAAAAGATGTTTGTGTTCAAGAGTGCTGTACTTGTACTTTAGTTGTGTATTAACAAGCCACCATATTGTGTGGACAGTGCGACTTATGTGACTGACAGTGTCTACTCTGCCATAGGAGTTAACAAAAAAAAATTAATATCCTACAAAAAGTAGAGGAATACTATTGCTCATGAGAGTTATGTATGTATGCCAGAAAGAAAAATACTCTTATATCAAAGCCATCTCAGGCAGAATCTATCGTATCAACTAATTTTCGTTGTGCCAAAATATTGTGGCTGTAGTTTGCATATGCCCATTGGTGATAGTTAAAAAAGACTACCGTATTTAGTTTGCAAGCGCACGCAACAATGTGTTGTTTTTTTCTTGTTTAAGATGTTAAATAAATTATGTCCTTGCTTTAAATAGATTGACCATACTACCGGTAAACACATTTCATTGAAATGTTCTAGTTTTGTTTGGGGTTTTTAGGTGATAAAAAAGTTATAGAAATTTTTTGATTCACCCATATGAGGCTTTGTCATACAATATCAAAAAAGGTGCAAAAGGTGAATTACCCACACATGCCTCCACACTCATGGTGTGTTCAGTCATCGTTGATCAGACATTTTAATGTTCTGATGCACTTGTTTCACTTAAATGCAACAATTTTAAATATTTTCATTGAAATAAAATATCTTCAAAACTCAGTCAGTGCTTGCAATTACTTGTACTGTGCTGCAAATCATTGACATTTATAAAGGCAAAGCCCTAATAGAGACATGAACCAAAACACAGAGATATCACAAAACCATTCATCATGCCATGCCTCCAGGAAGTGGATTTTGATCTTTAGAATAATGTTACACTGGAAAAATAAAGAGTAAAAGATCTGCCATTTAAACATCTTTACAATTTTAAGGCCAGTGGTAGTGAGTCAAAGATATCCAAAGAACAATGTTTAATAAAATAATTATAAAATACTGCCTTTCTGTCATATTTAAAGCTAAATATCTCAACTCCTTAATCAACCCCATCTTTGCACAGAGCATGAAAACAAACATTATTGGTCTGACATCAGTATGTGTTGGTATTGTGGCAATCATTAAGATAACATCAACAGATGGCACTGGCTTGGATTCACCTGGGTTGTCTTGTTTTTTTTATGATATTGACCTTTCCTTGAAATTGAAAACACTCAAATTAATTTGCCTAAAATTTTTTTTTTTTTTAATTCAAGCCAGTTATGTTGCTAATGTTTTAAAGGGATGCATTAGATCTGTTTAATCTGGATTATGTGGAAAGGTTATGAAACAATGGTTAGCAAGCTAAATCATCCAGGTAGATAACAACATAAAAACGTTAAATTGATAGACGGGTGTGCTCTGTTTGCATGTGTTAAAAGCCTACTTCTGAGATTCCAACAGGAGGTTGGCTTGAAACACAGCAGTGACGGCTACCATGGGACAGATCTGGTTGGCAGGCTGCAGACTGATAAAGTCCTCTGTGTGAGGTACGAAACGTTTATCCCTTAAAGATACTGGTCCAGATCAAGTTCAAGTTGTGTTTATTTCTCATTTGCAGGTTAACACAGGGTTAATAGTACAATGAAATGTTCAGGATGAGAAAAACCGATTTGAATCATAAAAAAATCTAAGAACAAACAAGACATACTAAAGCATGCAATAAGGGTAAAAAATAAAGTACAAAAAAGTGAACAAGTAATTGTAATATTTACAACGTCCTAAAGAGAGAGAGAGTAAACAACACCATAGTAGAATATAACAGTGCAAACAGGAGGAATTTGAATGAATAAGTATTTCNCCCCTGCTTACAGAACCTGATAAGACAGATATGTGCACCAGTGACCCAAAAAGGAAGAAGCAGTTGAAGATAATGGATGGATGGAACAGAATGAGAAGCTGAGCTTGGAGGGAGAGCTGAAAAAGTTGGAGGAGCTACCTGAGCCATGCAGGTACGGTTTTATTTCTTTTTCTTTGTAGTTAAGTTGATATTGGTTAAGTCAGTGGGTCAGTTAAGCTGTGTAAATAAACAAACCAAGTGTGTTAAAAAATAAAATATAATTCTTCTTTCTGCTCCCTTTTCATTCAGTGTTTTTCTTTTTGATGAATTTGCTTTTTTAATCTAAATGAATGAATAAAGAAATTAAATAAAAGCTCTAATGATTTTTTTTCAGTCAACCTTTACTTACACAAGTTAGTCTCAATGAGCCTCAAGGACTCATTTACAAGAAAGACCTGATTACCTGTATTGTTTATTAATTTGTGTTTTCACAGGTATGTCACAGAAACTCTGGGTGGACAGAACTACATCTCCTGTTCTGTGGTGCTGCCTGCCTTCTGCCACATGTTCAGGGTCATGGAGCCTTCAGATGACTGTCAACATACTGCGATTCAAGAAGGCCTTGAAGGTAATGTAGAGACTGGTTTGCCTTAGTAGCTGGATAAATGAAGAGTAGATCTTATACATGTGGTTTAAAACAAAGCAGAAATGTTCTGTAAGGTTCTAAATTTCAGTTCACACTAATTCATACAGTTTATCAAACAGTAAAATGTTTTGATTATTTCAGTTTTTAAACACTGTGTGAAAGTAAAAACAATAAAGGTTATGACTTAACTGATGAATGAATCCATCTTTATTATAAGTTGCCTTAAAGTGTTTAATCGCGATTAATTGCGATTAATTTTAAAACTGATATGCGATTAATTAGTTAAAAAATTTTAATCGATCAACACCCCTAATATATATATATATATATAACAGTAATGAGCCAAACCACGAAGGACTTTATGTACAAGTATGACGTCTGAGTACTGTACATGATCATGTTTTTCCAACTCTAAAAGTCATAATACAGTATTATACAATGATGATAAGATTTGTTTTTTTGTCCAAAGTCTTCAGAGTCTGCTTATAGAGTCTTTGCTGGCTGTAGTGTAATTCGACTCGCCAGAGATCAACTTGTCATGCAAATATTAACGAATGTATATACTATATATATATATAATAATAATAATAATTTGTCACATTTGTCATCTGTGTATGTTCCCATACTTGACAGACGAAATTGGTCTTCTGCATTTAACCCAACCACCACCAGGTGGTGCAGTGAGCAGCCGTAGTCAGCGCTCGGAGAGCTGGGGAAATAGATGTGCACTCATAGACACCCCAAGGTGTGCCGTGGCCGGGGTTCGAACCTGGGTCCTTCGGATAACAAGTCAGATTCTCTGCCACTACACCATCATATATACTGTATATATATTTATATATACAGGTAGTCCCCAACTTACGAACGAGTTCCGTTCCTACGCCCGTTCGTAAGAAGGAAATCGTCTGAAGTCGGAAAATACATCCAAACGGCACCTCATACAAGCACCTCATACGTCCAAACGGCCCCTCATACATCCAAACAGACCCTCATACATACAGTACTGTATTTTTACCAAGCACTTTGCCTATCCTTACACATTACCCTACATAATTATCAAAAAACACATACATGTACATTCAAAGCCATAATGAAGGGGGGAAAAAAGAGTGAATTTCTTACTGAGAGCTGGTGAACTTCCTGCAGCTTCACAGCGTTTATAGCAACGTCTGTTAGCATGTTAGCTCGTTGCTCAGTTGTCCCTCCGCTCAAAACAATAAGGTCTCCTGTATTTCCACGTGCGGTCCAGCATTCCAGAGTTAGCATATTTAGCATATTAGCCCCTCCTGACCTCCTCCTCTGCTCCATTCTGCCTGAGGTCTCAAGTTTCCAGCACGTAAAGCTCCTCCCTCCCTCCCTACTGTAAGCTTCGTTTCTCCTGTAAGTTTTGTTTCTCCTGTAAGTTTCCACAGAGCGCCAAAGCTCCTCGCTCCCTCCCTCTTGTAAGTTTTGTTTCTCCTGTAAGTTTCGTTTTGGTACCATATTTTCTGGTTTAAAGGCGCATAAACCACGTAACTTGAAACAATGATTTTCAATGGGAGGCGTTCGTACACTGAAAAAAGTGTGATTGGGGTTAAGTAGTATCTAATAGGCCACTGATAGTAACTGTTACTCAGTAAAAATGCATATGCATGGTTTTAATTCAGTGTAAGCAAAATTCAACATTTTTGAGATGTTAAGTAATTTAAATTTACTTATATTTTTTTACGGTAAAATAAGCAACGATATCTTTAGCATATTTTAATAGAAAAATATGAGTATCCTAAAAGATTTTTAAATCTAATAGATTTTACTAATTAAAGCACTTTGATTTTAATTACTCTACACTTCCGCCATCTTGGCTGCACATTCTGCCATGTGCACACATGCTTCAGAAGTGGACTGGACCATCCATTTTGTCAGAGGTAAGACAATTCTTTGGAATGTACAATAAAATTTTGAACAACAGTGTATAGTATTTTTGAGAAAAAAGCTCTAAACAATGTTTTAAGTCAAAACTAGATAAGTAATGAGCACTGTAATGTGTATTTTAAGCAAAATGGCATGAAGTAGAGGCTCACTTTGTAAAGCTTTACAGTTGTTCCTTTACTTCGGCAGATCAAGAACGTCTTGCACTGTAAGTAAACTGTTAATATGCGCTTATTTTAGCTGATGGAAAGCGGGTTAATATATATATCAGTCTATTTGCTGATTTTTAGTAACATTATGTGACAGTGAAATGGTCAGTCAATTAAATATTCAGTCCTGAGCATTTTTTTTGTACATTTAGAATTGTTGTAGGAGCTGTGTATCGTAACTGGTAACAAGAGCTGGCTGTTTGCGGCGTAAATAAAGTTTATTTCTGGCTGCAGTAGACGCCATGAGTCTGCTAACTAGCGTGCTAGCTAGCGAGCACGCAGTCTCCCTTGGGATTAATAATAAAGAATCAAATAGAGAGAGGCTCTGAAAACATTAATCTGATTATTGAAAATTCAAGGAAAAAGTTGATACAGGGGCTAAGTTTTTATTTAACGATTATTTCGATAGGATTTTACAGCATTTCACTGACGCTTTTCCTGTTCGGCTTGAAGCGCCCGGACAGAAAAAGCTGTGACACAAATACGTAATAAAGAATCAAATAGAGAGAGGCTCTGAAAACATTAATCTGATTATTGAAAATTCAAGGAATAAGTTGATACAGGGGCTAAGTTTTTATTTAACGATTATTTCGATAGGATTTTACAGCCTTTCACTGACGCTTTTCCTGTTCGGCTTGAAGCGCCCGGACAGAAAAAGCTGTGACACAAATACGTAAGTGCGTGGTGACGTAGATCTCGCAGCTTCCAGCAGGCGGTAGCAGGCTAGGCTAACCTCAGACGAGCGTAGTTTTCACTTCAAACGAGTGCCCATGTCCGTCAGAATGTGATTGAACAAAGTTTCACACGCGAAGAGAAAGCGATGACATCACTGATTAGAGAGGAAAGACTAATTCGTCAGTGTGGAAGTGTTTTGGCTTTCTAAGGTCTGTTAAAACTGCTGGTTTCTGCTGCAGTGAGGTCCTACTTGGTCTCTTTATGCTTCAAAACATGACGCAGAGTCGTTCTAACTAGCGGTGGGAACATCTAACTTGTTTCATCTGAGGTTTCCACTTGATAGAATATGATGAGAGTCAGAAGATGAAGCACAAAAAATTTGAGCCAACGTGTCCCTGAAACTATGTAAACAATATAACTAGGGTGGGTGAGTAATCTTCAAACAAATGAACAATTCTGCAAGTTTTTTATCATGCAGCTGCAAGTTAATATATGTCTACCTCATCTGATGACCTTATTCAGACAGAAGTCATTTTAAAACTTCACAATGAGCAGGTGAAAAATATTAAACATTGTAACAGATTAAACCTTTGTTACATTGCACAGGTCCTGTGATTCTGTTGAACTGATGAGGTCATTGTTGGAGTGTTTACAGTAGTTTGTCTGATCATATTAAATGTGTGAAATTGTATTAGTGGATATGTTGTGATTGAACTGTTTCACAGTTAGCTTTAATCCATAAACCTAAGTGAAGATGTACCTCTTTTTTGATCTTACTAGATTTCCATGACACAGCTGTTCTGCACGAAGATGCCTGGATTATTCAGACCCTGCACAGTGAGTGTCATGAAATAATTAACATTACATCTGTGTACTGGGTGAACAGCTCATCAAACATCAAACAAACAAAGATTTTTATTATTGTTAGTATAGTTTATTTATTGTAAAAAATGTTGTTTATTTAGATTAAATATTAAATTAAGATTATATTACACATTAAACTGTATTCTGAATTTGACAGTAATTTATCAAGCGTTCGTCTTTGCTCAGGCTGGGCGCGTGCCCAAGAGTATAGCAGATCAGGGAGCTCCACCTCAGCTGCCTTTCTGGACTTACCTGCCCCTCCTCATTCACCTGTACCAGCATCACCAAGCACTTTCTGCATCACCTGCTCCTTCATAAAGGTAACATTTTCTTTTCTTTTTTTATTTCTTTTTATATAATTCAGCTGCCTCTCCTGACTCACCTGTCTTGTCTTCTGTCACCAGCATCACCAGCACCTTCTGCATCACCTGCTCCTTCATAAAGGTAACATTTTCTTTTCTTTTTTTATTTCTTTTTATATAATTCAGCTGCCTCTCCTGACTCACCTGTCTTGTCTTCTGTCACCAGCATCACCAGCACCTTCTGCATCACCTGCTCCTTCATAAAGGTAACATTTTCTTTTCTTTTTTTATTTCTTTTTATATAATTCAGCTGCCTCTCCTGACTCACCTGTCTTGTCTTCTGTCACCAGCATCACCAGCACCTTCTGCATCACCTGCTCCTTCATAAAGGTAACAAATTTTCTTTTCTTTTTTTATTTCTTTTTATATAATTCAGCTGCCTCTCCTGACTCACCTGTCTTGTCTTTTGTCACCAGCATCACCAGCACCTTCTGCATCACCTGCTCCTTCATAAAGGTAACATTTTCTTTTCTTTTTTTATTTCTTTTTATATAATTCAGCTGCCTCTCCTGACTCACCTGTCTTGTCTTCTGTTACCAGCATCACCAGCACCTTCTGCATCACCTGCTCCTTCATAAAGGTAACATTTTCTTTTCTTTTTTTATTTCTTTTTATATAATTCAGCTGCCTCTCCTGTCTTGTCTTTTGTCACCAGCATCACCAGCACCTTCTGTATCACCTGCTCCTTCATAAAGGTAACATTTTCTTTTCTTTTTTTATTTCTTTTTATATAATTCAGCTGCCTCTCCTGACTCACCTGTCTTGTCTTCTGTCACCAGCATCACCAGCACCTTCTGCATCACCTGCTCCTTCATAAAGGTAACATTTTCTTTTCTTTTTTTATTTCTTTTTATATAATTCAGCTGCCTCTCCTGACTCACCTGTCTGTCTTTTGTCACCAGCACCTTCTGCATCACCTGCTCCTTCATAAAGGTAACATTTTCTTTTCTTTTTTTATTTCTTTTTATATAATTCAGCTGCCTCTCCTGACTCACCTGTCTTGTCTTCTGTCACCAGCATCACCAGCACCTTCTGCATCACCTGCTCCTTCATAAAGGTAACAACATTTTCTTTTCTTTTTTATTTCTTTTTATATAATTCAGCTGCCTCTCCTGACTCACCTGTCTTGTCTTTTGTCACCAGCATCACCAGCACCTTCTGCATCACCTGCTCCTTCATAAAGGTAACATTTTCTTTTCTTTTTTTATTTCTTTTTATATAATTCAGCTGCCTCTCCTGACTCACCTGTCTTGTCTTCTGTCACCAGCATCACCAGCACCTTCTGCATCACCTGCTCCTTCATAAAGGTAACATTTTCTTTTCTTTTTTTATTTCTTTTTATATAATTCAGCTGCCTCTCCTGACTCACCTGTCTTTTTGTCACCAGCACCTTCTGCATCACCTGCTCCTTCATAAAGGTAACATTTTCTTTTCTTTTTTATTTCTTTTTATATAATTCAGCTGCCTCTCCTGACTCACCTGTCTGTCTTCTGTCACCAGCATCACCAGCACCTTCTGCATCACCTGCTCCTTCATAAAGGTAACATTTTCTTTTCTTTTTTTATTTCTTTTTATATAATTCAGCTGCCTCTCCTGACTCACCTGTCTTGTCTTCACCAGCATCACCAGCACCTTCTGCATCACCTGCTCCTTCATAAAGGTAACATTTTCTTTTCTTTTTTTATTTCTTTTTATATAATTCAGCTGCCTCTCCTGACTCACCTGTCTTGTCTTCTGTCACCAGCATCACCAGCACCTTCTGCATCACCTGCTCCTTCATAAAGGTAACATTTTCTTTTCTTTTTTTATTTCTTTTTATATAATTCAGCTGCCTCTCCTGACTCACCTGTCTTGTCTTCTGTCACCAGCATCACCAGCACCTTCTGCATCACCTGCTCCTTCATAAAGGTAACATTTTCTTTTCTTTTTTTATTTCTTTTTATATAATTCAGCTGCCTCTCCTGACTCACCTGTCTGTCTTTTGTCACCAGCACCTTCTGCATCACCTGCTCCTTCATAAAGGTAACAACATTTTCTTTTCTTTTTTTATTTCTTTTTATATAATTCAGCTGCCTCTCCTGACTCACCTGTCTGTCTTTTGTCACCAGCACCTTCTGCATCACCTGCTCCTTCATAAAGGTAACATTTTCTTTTCTTTTTTTATTTCTTTTTATATAATTCAGCTGCCTCTCCTGACTCACCTGTCTGTCTTTTGTCACCAGCATCACCAGCACCTTCTGCATCACCTGCTCCTTCATAAAGGTAACATTTTCTTTTCTTTTTTTATTTCTTTTTATATAATTCAGCTGCCTCTCCTGACTCACCTGTCTTGTCTTCTGTCACCAGCATCACCAGCACCTTCTGCATCACCTGCTCCTTCATAAAGGTAACATTTTCTTTTCTTTTTTTATTTCTTTTTATATAATTCAGCTGCCTCTCCTGACTCACCTGTCTGTCTTTTGTCACCAGCACCTTCTGCATCACCTGCTCCTTCATAAAGGTAACATTTTCTTTTCTTTTTTTATTTCTTTTTATATAATTCAGCTGCCTCTCCTGACTCACCTGTCTTGTCTTCTGTCACCAGCATCACCAGCACCTTCTGCATCACCTGCTCCTTCATAAAGGTAACATTTTCTTTTCTTTTTTTATTTCTTTTTATATAATTCAGCTGCCTCTCCTGACTCACCTGTCTTGTCTTCTGTCACCAGCATCACCAGCACCTTCTGCATCACCTGCTCCTTCATAAAGGTAACATTTTCTTTTCTTTTTTTATTTCTTTTTATATAATTCAGCTGCCTCTCCTGACTCACCTGTCTGTCTTTTGTCACCAGCACCTTCTGCATCACCTGCTCCTTCATAAAGGTAACATTTTCTTTTTTTATTTCTTTTTTGTATAACTCTGCTGCCTCTCCTGACTCACCTGTCCGTCTTCTGTCACCAGACAGACGTACCCAGAAAACCTCCAAAGGGTGGTGTCCAGATCAGATGAAACTCCTCAACTGACTCTTTTGATACTGCGGAACAGCGGCTTTACACCAAGCTCCCCCTGGATGATGGAGCTCCTTACCCAATCTCTAAGACTGAGTCCCCCCCCCCCCCATGAAGGAAGCCCCTTTCAGCCACTTGTATCCAGGATCTGTTTCCAAACAAAGTGTAAAATATTTTGGACAATCAACTCCTGCAGCTGTGGAAATGTTTATTTCACTTAGATGTTTGCAGTTTTTCTCAGACATTTCAAAAAGGTTGATTTTTGTTGTTAATACACAATGTACACAAGTGGTAAATATTTGTTCAGCATTTATATTGAGTTATTCAGATAAGAAAAACTACATTTTTTGTTAGTCAGTCATTAAGAAGTAACACAAATAAGAGAAACAGTAAAAATACTCTGGCTGTTAATGGTGAAATTAGTAATTAATTATGTATTTTAGCATCTCATTTCTTCTTCACAAAATTGATTTAGCATTTGTTTGAAGTAACTTTTTTAATGACATGTAAACAAAGCCACTTTATATTGTCTACACATGTAGATTATTTTATGTTGCTATATTTTGCCACTTTGAAAGAACCAAAATGATGTTCAAGAAATAAATGTTTATGTTGTTATCTATGTGTGATAATTTGTGCAACCCAGTAAAAACACTTTAAAGTATTTAGAAAATTAGAAGAATATTATATGTACTGTACAAGTGAAATTTAGCAGAAAAAAATTGTAATTGTTTTATTTTCCACTTATTGTTTTCTTTGTTAAACAAATGAATTTTAATCAAGAGAAGAGGTTAAATAATGCAAATTTATCTTATTATTCAATGATTATTAATGTAGGTTGTTTGGAAAATTTAATGATTACAAATTGAGTTCCACTTAAAAAACACACAAAAAAATAATTTCTTTGTAATGAATATTTAATTTTAGTCATTTTTCCCTAAATTAATAGTAAATTCAAAGTAATATTCCTTATATATTAATTTAATTTAAATTAAATTTTGCATTAAAAATTAGTCATTTTAACCATAAATTTGAGATTTTGTTCCTAAATCCTACATAAATGTACAGTTTAATGTAATTAAAATCTACTTAGTTTTTTTAATTAAATTTAATTACCATTTTCTCTTTATTTTACATAAACTTTTTGAAATTAAAATCTACTTAATAATATTAATTGTCACTTTGTTACCTAAGGTTTTTTAAGTAACCTCTATTCACAGTTTTTTCAGTGCATACTCCCCGAGTACCCCCCACAGAACCCCCCAAGGGACGTGGTCAAATGCCTTTTCCAAGTCCACAAAGCACATGTAAACTGGTTGGGCAAACTCCCACGTGCCCTCCAGGACCCTGCTGAGGGTGTAGAGCTGGTCCAGTGTTCCACGACCAGCACGAAAACCACACTGCTCCTCCTGAATCCGAGGTTCGACTATCCGACGGACCCTCCTCTCCAGAACCCCTGAATAGACCTTACCAGGGAGGCTTAAGAGTGTGATCCCCCTATAGTTGGAACACACCCTACGGTCCCCCTTTTTGAATAGGGGAACCACCACCCCAGTCTGCCAATCCAAGGGAACTGCCCCCGATGTCCACGCGATATTGCAGAGTCGCGTAAGCCAACACAACCCCACAACATCCAGAGCCCTAAGGAACTCAGGGCGAATCTCATCCACCCCCGGAGCCCTGCCACCGCAGAGCTTTTTAACCACCTCGGTGACCTCAGCACCAGAGATTGGAGAGCCCGACCCAAAGTCCCCAGGCTCCGCTTCCTCAGTGGAAGACGTGCCAGTAGGATTGAGGAGGTCTTCGAAGTACGCCCACCGACTCACAACATCCCGAGTTGAGGTCAACAGCACGCCATCCCCACCATAAATGGTGTTGGTCGCGTACCGCTTTCCCCCCCTGAGACGCCGGATGGTGGACCAGAATCGCCTCGAAGCCGTACGGAAGTCATTCTCCATGGCCTCTCCGAACTCCTCCCACGCCCGAGTTTTTGCCTCAGCAACCACCCGAGCCGCATGCCGCTTGGACTGTCGGTACCTATCTGCTGCTTCCGGGGTCCCACAGGCCAAAAAGGCCCAATAGGACTCCTTCTTCAGCCTGACAGCATCCCTCACCGCCGGTGTCCACCACCGGGTTCGAGGGTTGCCACCACGACAGGCACCAACAACCTTGCGGCCACAACTCTGATAAGCTGCCTCGACAATAGAGGCGCGGAACATGGCCCACTCGGACTCAATGTCCCCCGCCTCCCTCGGAACGTGTTCAAAGCTCTCCCGGAGGTGGGAGTTAAAGCTCCGTCTTACGGGAGACTCTGCCAGATGTTCCCAGCAGACCCTCACAATACGTTTGGGTCTGCCAGGTCTGACCGGCATCCTCCCCCACCATCGGAGCCAACTCACCACCAGGTAGTGGTCAGTGGACAGCTCCGCCCCTCTCTTCACCCGAGTGTCCAGGACATGCGGCCGCAGATCAGATGAGACGACAACAAAGTCGATCATCGAACTGCGACCTAGGGTGTCCTGGTGCCAAGAGCACATATGTACACCCTTATGCCTGAACATGGTGTTCGTTATGGACAATCCATGACGAGCACAGAAGTCCAATAACAGAACACCACTCGGGTTCAGATCAGGGGGGCCGTTCCTCCCAACCACACCCCTCCAGGTCTCACTGTCATTGCCCACGTGAGCGTTGAAGTCCCCCAGTAGAACAAGGGAGTCCCCAGGAGGCACACTCTCCAATACCCCCTCCAAGGACTCCAAAAAGGGTGGGTAATCTACGCTGCCATTTGGCGCATAGGCACAAACAACAATCAGAGCCCGTCCCCCCACACGTAGGCGAAGGGAGGCTACCCTCTCGTTCACAGGACAGAAAATAAAACCTGTACAATAAATCAGTGAAAATAAAATAAAAGCAACAGCAATAAAAGGAGGCAATGGAAATAAAAATGCTACATACTAAAATACCAAAAGTAATAAAAGTGACACACTGTAGTGGAAGTCCAAGGACAAGTAGGCAACAGAAGCAAAGGTTGAAAACATGAAGGAGTACAAAGTACAAAGTAAGTTGATCTTTCATTAGATAATGCAAAGTGGCCAGAAACACACTTCTGTTAGGCATGTAATGCTCCTGCAGCGACTGGAGGCTTTTGTACTCCTGAAGCTCATCTTGTGACTGCAGGAAGCTGACAGAGTTGAACTCCCACAAAATAGTTTATTTTTTATTTTTTATGAAAGCTCCTCTGTAATCTGGTGTTGCTCCAAATGTGTTTGGAATCAGTTGCAGCTTCAACCATGCCATTTTTTAAATCCATATTTGTAAAATTCCCTGAGTTATTCTTATCTTTTGTGTGTGTGTTTTTAAGTTTAGGTGGCAGTGGAAGTCATTCTGAACTAAACTGACTCAAAACATAAAGCAATTCTAAATGTAGTCCCAAGGATTATTCTCTGAAAGTTTCATTAACATTTGTGCAGTGGGTCATATGTTGCTAAGAAACACAGACAGACCTGAGCAAAGATATTATCGCCTACCAAAGTTTATGCTCAATAATCCAGGTAAACAATCCAACAGTGTTCATTCAGGTCATCTGAGCGGTTTATTTTTTTAAGCTGAGAGATTTTGTCCTTCATCCAAAGGACTTCTTCAATCTGAGGAGCCACCAAACAAAACTGATTCCCACAACAAAAGCATACTCCGTCTAATATTATCATACACTTTTCACATTCGAGTGGCAAGCATTTAGAATACAAATTTTTTAACCCTCATAACTCCCAACCTTGTTGAGTTGTGATGGTCAGCGGCCCCGCTAACCCCACCCCACATCACATCTCTGCTCCTCATGCTACGTTTCTGCCCATCCTGCCATACTCCTGTCGTCTTGCTCTTTGTTCTCCTGCTCATGTCACCAGCCTCCTCCTGCCATAGTTTCTGCCCCTCATACCATAGTTTCTGTTTCCCTGCTTTGTTTTGCCTGTCACCCATCTCTCAGCTCAAGCCTGCTCCTGTCACTCCATGCCATGCCTCCCTTGCTCCTCCACAACAATCAGCCCTGAATCCACACACGTTATCTGCACTATTTAAGATCTAGTCATCACTTCCTTGTTGCCAAATTATTATACCTTCCATGGTCCCTAATATCAAGCCTTCATAGTTTCCTGTTTCATGCCACAGCTTGGATTACCTTGCCTTGTGTCGACCTCACGCCTGTACCACGAATTTGTCGCCTTGCTTGCCCCTTTACTGATTTTATCTTTGCTCTCGGACCACAGTAATGACTCGGCCCTCCTCCTTACAACTACGCTTATGGATCACAACTTGGCTCTGGTTTATGCTTTCTGCTTCCCTGTGAATGACCCCTGCTTCGATATCTGGAACTCGCTCTTGAACTTGCACCCCCCCGAACCATGTACAGTACCTCAGCTGCTCCACCAGTGACGTCATTGCTGCCACGCGCACGCTGACAGGTGACTCTCTCCCTCCAGCCTGTGAGGTCTTGTTCACTCAGCTGATCCTGCCTCCTCCATCCAGCACCTAAATCAGTGTTTTTCAACCTTTTTTGAGCCAAGGCACTGTGTTTTCATTGAAAAAATCACGAGGCACACCACCAACCAAAATTGTAAACAAATATACTCTGTATCCGCCTATATATTATTCATTAACAAAAATCTCAGAGTGCTACAAAGTGCAACTAAAATCAAAGATCAAATAAAAACAAGTGATAATTATACTGGCAGAAAGAGACAAAGCCGAAAGCCACGCACAGTTTAAGAGGAGAGCAGAGGAGAGACACAAACATTTCAGCCGCGCGTTCAGTTTTATTTATTTATTTTTCGGTGGAGAAGGTGAGACAAACGTGAGCCGTGCGTTAAGTGTGTGTGTGTGTGTGTGTGTGTGTGTGTGTGTGTGTGTGTATGTGGAGACAAAGCCGTGCGCAGTAGGAGCCGGATAGAGGGCAGAGAAACATTTCAGTTTTACACTCAACCCCCGATTTACGAACGACTTCGGGACCTAAGAACGGTTCGCAGCTCGATTCTGCCGTAGCTAGGGGGTGAAAATAGCGTCCCGTTCGTAGGTCCTTATTCCGTTCGTAGGCCGCGGAAATACCGCTAACGAGCGCCGCGCACACATTTAAGCATGTACAGTAGTGTACTGTAATGTTAAACATTGCTATTCACATTTACAGAATAAATAAAAATATAATTTCTTACTTTGAGATGGTCAAAGCCGACATCTTAGGTTGCCATGCGTTGATTGTTGTCGGGCCGAGCAGCGCGGCGTCCGGCGAGCTAACCACGGCAGCTGCTCAAGGCCTGTGTTAGCTTCTGCTAGCCAGGCATGAGCTGGTGTTGGAGCGGCGGTGCGGCGCGATCGGCGATCAATCTGCAGCTGCTGCTCCAGCCTGAGACGTCCACAGAGCTCACAGAGCGATTCCAGCTAGTAATTAATCCATATGATGCGATCCTGGTCACCAGTCTTCAAAGGCCGGCTCCCGGCAGCTCCGGCAGCTAACCTAAAATGGCGTCCGGTGTTCTACATTAATTTGTGACCGGAGACCCCCGTGACTGAACCTAAAATGGCGTCCGGTGTTCTACAGTAATTTGTGACCGTGTAAACTGAAGACCTACTTCTTGCTGCCCAAGATTGCGCAATCATGACAAAAATGATCAGAAATGATCATTTTTATCATAATTATTATTTATAAAGCCTTTAAAACAACCACAGCTGCAACAAAGTGATGTACACATGAAATTAAGAACATTTAAACACAAAAAATAAAAAAAATTTTTTTTTTTTTTTAATACAGTAATTTCATATTTTTATTAAATATGATACGTTCGTAGGTCCGGGCGGCCGTAGGTCGATGGAGTCGTAGGTAGGGGGTCACCTGTAT
>JBBPBX010008522.1:51862-62322 GCA_038048925.1 Garcialebias charrua | reverse complement strand
TAACTCGTAGCTTAGCTTCTCAGCATAGCTGCTTTTAACGATCCAAAAATGCATCTTTGGATGGTTAAAACAGATTTTAAAGAGAAAAGAGAAAGGGATGGGTCAGTGAAGAGCACCGGAGTTGAGACTTTTGTCTTCCAGTGTCTTCAGTAGAAAGAGACACGAAGAAATGATAAAGCCGATAAATGAAAATGAGGTTGATAATTTTCATTTATCATACGATTGATTGATTTATTGTTGATCACGACAGGCTTATAGAGGAGTGGATCAGCTGCTCTGTTCTCTGAACAACTGTGGAGGAATATGTGGTCCAAAAGAAGAAAAATTCACAGATTTGAGATGATTTTGTTTTTAAACCAAAGAGTTACTGAAAACGTACAGAATACCAACTTTATATGAAGACTTCAGGCAGCTTTGTCCCACTGACGGTGAACGTGTGGCCTTTAGTGTCACAACCTGCAATAATTATGAAAATCAGGAACTGCAGGAAAAACATGAAGCATCGTGTTCCTGATGATCGCACAGCTTGGTGCACTGTGGAGCGGCACCAGAGGATAAAATGGGGATCCAAAGGGACGGTCGGGTCAGCAGGGACTATTAAATATCTTTACTGGCCATGGCGTCAGAGTTAATGAGTACACCTTTATGCAGCAGAGAATAATGACTGCAAAAATATAAACACCAACTGAACATTTGATGCATCTCGGATGAAAATAAACTCCACAAGGTGCAAGAGAAAACTGCCTCAGCAATCATTGGTACAGATACAAAAATAAAATAGTACATTTGTTTAATTAGTTGGGTGGTGGCGCAGTGCAAAAATCGATTGTTTTGCTTTGTAAAACTGTTGGCAATTTTTTTAATAAGAATTAGTTGTCTTGTTTTTGTTCCTGTAAATTAAGCTGTGCATGTTAAACACACGGCAAAGACTTAGTGATTTATTTTTTTTATGTGCAGGTCGATGTTAAAATAATACGAGAGTCCACATTTCAAATTCTGAACCACTGAGAAGTTGTTTCAATCAACACAGACTTTTTATATTCCAGAAAGTTAGAGTCTTTGCAGATGGGATGAGGAGTGCGAACTGTAGCGTGTTCAGGTTTTCATTTAAATTGTGCATTTATTTACTGATCAAAGCTCTTGAATGGGGACATTTAATAAGTTAAAATAAAAAAGAGCAATTGTCTTTAAAAGAAACAACCAGATTCCAATCACAAACGGTTGATTAATTTAACTGCCCCTTCCTTTATGACACAAAACGACACAAACAATTACTATTTAAAAACGTACCAACATGCACACGTATTAAAGTATAAGGCATCGCTCAACTATTAGACCTATTTACCTTTTCAGATAGCAACAACAGATTTTTTTAAAACAACAGTAGAATAGTTCCCCTGTGATCCACTCAATGACTGCAGAGAACATGCTCATGAGAGCTGCAGGCAGAAAGTCAGGGAGAACTATCTGAAGTCATGTAGAATGAAACAAGCGTGTTATTATAAGGAAAAGCTTCAGTGTGGTGCTGCAAGGCTGCACGATGCACCACAGAGAGGTTAGTCGATGCTGGAAGACTTTGCCCTTTTAGTGCACTGACCTGCCTGCAGAGCATCACCAGCAGACTTTACCCAGAATAAAATAGAATTACAGCTTTAACCATGAGAACCTGCAGATTGTGTGCTGGAAGGGTTAATCAGATTTTTTTTTTTTTTACTGTAAGTTTGTGCGACGATTCGTATCAGGACTCAAACGTTAGAGACCCAAACATGGCCGTGACAAGACGGCCAGTCTCAGCCAACGATGACCCTAAAAGGTTCTTTAGACAGCTTTATGGGCGGCACATATCACCACCTCATCATTGTGAGATTAGAACAACCCATCAAAGGTGTGACCTCTGACCTCCACGTGCTGCATGTCCTCATGGCTACTTGAGGTTTTTGCAGCGTGGTGATGAACGAGCTGTGAGCTAGACGGGCTGAAGGCAACCGGAGTGTCCAACACGTTTAAAGTTAGCCTTACTTGGTGAGGCAACAGAAAATGTATACATTCTTAAAAAGCTTTAATGGCGTCTAAAGTGCAGAAATGATATACAGAATAAACACAAGGAGTGAAAAAACATGACTTAATGCTTCTTTTACCAACATGTGCACTGTTTCTAACAGTTGATCCAGTTCAAATGACTGTGAAAACTTGGACTATAAATCCAACGGGTCCTCATCCTGTCTATCACCTGCCAGACAACATGTCATGTGAGTGACAGGAGGAGGTCTAAAGAAGTGTCACGTCTACATCAAATTAGGGGAGTGGTGGTGCAGAGGTTAGAGACGGTGGGCCTGTGATCGGAAGATCGCCGGTTCAAGCCCCGGTACTGACAACATACCTGCCTCCACCCTCATTCTCACCACTTTGGGCCCCTGAGCAAGGCCCTTAACCCCCACCATCTGCTCCCTAAACAGGTCTGTCTTGAAAATGAGTTCTCGTGGCTCAATGAGACTACCTGTATATATAAAGGGTTAATTAAAATAAAATAAAATTAATATGAATTAAAAGAAATATCTTCTCAGAATGAGGAAAACAAGTGACAGGTACCTGAGACATCTTCATCATCAGCTAATAGCTCTTTGGCAGTGGTGGGATGTAACTAAATACAAATACTTTGTTACTGTACTTAAGTATATTTTTCATGTATCTGTACTTTACTTAAGTAGAATTAAATGTGGGTACTTTTACTGCACTACATTTTACATGAAGTATCTGTACTTTCTACTACACTACATTTCTATAATGTGTTGAGTTACAAGTTACATTCACGTTGCAACTTTTTGATTTGTCGTTAGTTTGAAAGTAACTGATGTTGAGAGGGGAGTTGGTCCACTGAATCACTGCAAAGTGGACAGGTAACATTAGACCTGCCTTCAAGAAGAGCTGGACCAATGATGTATATTCTTGTGTATAAGTCATTTAGCTGGGAGCACCCACAGCACCACTAACACACACAAAATGGATTCCACCACAAAGATTCATCCAGAAGATACACAACACCCATGGCTTTATTGAAATATTATTGAAAGACTATTGAAAGACTGTTCAGTACAGCAGGACAGATTCTCTCTCCCTAAAGAGCCAGACATGGACTCAAAAACTTTGAAAACCAACTTCTTCTGAACTTGAACAAGAAATTCTTGCTGCAATATTAAAATGTGTCAGTTCATGGGATGTTAGGAGACAAGAGATTTCTCCAAATGTCTCGACACTCAGGTCCAAGTTTTGAAAATGTTGTCAGGAAGTTAAAGTATTGTTCATTGTTGATCCATTACAAGATTGACTAGACAATATTTTAACTAGAGTTGATGACAAACGAGTTGAAGTGATTTATTCCTTTGTTAGTTGTGTCTAATGCTCCTTTTTTCAAACAGACAACTTTTACTTAACAAGAGGACCCTGGGCAGACCCAGAACTTATTTGAGGTCCAGAAACCTGTTGGCAAATGAGTTGGAGGGTGTCATTTGGTCGAGGAACGTTTGTCTGTGCCCACTTAGCTCATGTTGCCTCCTTCATCTGTGCCCCTGTGATGGACTGGAGACCCACTTTATCCTGTTCAATGAAAGAAAATGAAAATGAAAGAATAGATGGATTCTTTTAATGCCCAAAATGAATATTTAACATTCATGTTCTTGTTTACCTACAAGATAAACCTTTTATAAGCTGTTGACAAAAGAGAACAGAACATTTAAAAACTTTTTTCTTAAAGCAGTTTGGTTAGATTTGTTTCCAGCTCTAATTGGACTTTATTATTCAAACTGAAGACAAAAATATGTTTTAGACTCAACAATATAAAATCCTTGAATGGATTTTGATATAAATCTCCAGCTGAATGTTTGGAAACTGTTCTACTGTTTAAACAATGAAATATTCAAATGTATAATTAGTGATGCTAAATATTCACTTGTTTCTGGATCTGCATAAAAATGTTTAAAAAGAACACTGGCATAAAATAGGTTCAGATCCTTCCCTGAAACTCGTTTTTGCCACCTCCCTTGCTTCACCAACAAGAGAACCTTTAAAACAGGGTTCCAACCATGGCAGATTCTTGAATCTCTTGATTCTTGGGGGAGTGGTGGCACAGAGGTTAGAGACGGTGGGTCTGTGATCTGAAGATCGCTGGTTCAAGCCGACAATATCAAAAAAATGTGGGTGGAAAAGGTGGAACACCCACACCTGCCTCCACCCTTATTCACCCCACTCTGGGCCCATGAGCAAGGCCCTTAACCCCCACCAACTGCTCCCTAACAGGTCTCTCTTGAAAATGAGTTCTCGTGGCTCAATGAGACTAACCTGGATAAATAAAGGGTAAATGAAAAAAAGAATAATAATAATCTTACCTTTAGAGTTGCTCAGCCCTCGGTGATGACAATGGCTCTTGGCCTGAACATTGTGGAGGCCATTGGTGTCAGAAGCATATGTAAAGTAGTTGGGACACAGTGAGGGGGGTCTGGGGTCCCCCAGAAAATTTTGAATGAAGTAGATGTCATTTCCTGCATTCTGGTATATTTTAACAGGTTGTTAAACATCTATGGTTACCTCCATAAGAAAACACTTGATTCAATAACTCTTTTTATTCATTCATTCATTCATTCAACCTTTATTTATACAGGCTAGCCTCGTTGAGCCTCGAGGACTCATTTACAAGAGGGACCTGTCTCACTCACACCCAGGGTCAATTTAGAGTTACCAATCAGCCTAACATTTTTTTAGAAAGCAACAAGAAGTAACCTGACTAACAGATCTCCTTGTGTGAATAGAGCACGCTCCACTTCTCTCATGTATACTAACACTTCCTTGCAGTTGACACCTTCCGGCTCTAACGTAGTGCTAAGCTAGCACTAGCTAAGATGCTACAGAACTAGCACTACGCTTTACATTACACAACCTAATACACGCTTTGTACAAAATAAGTTTCTTGTTAACTGATCAGAGCAATCAAAGGTTAAATTTATGCAACCGGAAGTTACAACATATATCTACATATAAAACACACAAAACAAAGCACAACTAGCTTTAAGCATTAACCTTTAACTTAACCATTAAGCACACAATGCAATTATGACATAAAATGTAGGATTTATTTGCAGTTACCCTTGTACAGATGAACATGTGGTACTTCCTGTTTATGACTGTTGTATTCAGCTGATCATGAGGTCAGACACAGGGCTTTTATCATCTTTTACTTTTTTCCAGACTCCATTTATTTTTTGAAATGTAATAAACTGTATTCCATCCTCTAAGCGCTCAGAGTAACTCTGTCTGAATTGCATGTTCACCACAGACAACATTTAAAGACCGTGTAAAGTAAAATTAAATTTGTGTTTTGAGTTTGTCACACGGCATAAATATGTGTTATTAATCACCCATATAAATCTGACTGATTAAAAACATTGTTTACCTTATAAAATTAAGTCTCAAATATAAGGAAAAAACATGATTTTCCCAGGGTCTGGAACGGTGGGGGCGTGTCAGCGCGTGGGCGTGGTTTCAGCGCAGTTCTGCAGCTCAGAGCAAGTAGGAGGACCCTCTCGCTCAGAGCTGAACTGTGTGTGGAGGAGGAAGACAGGTTCATCAGTAAACCTGCTCTGTTTGCTCCTTTTTCCAAGAGTTACGCTGTTTTTAGTGCACAAACAACTCTGGTTTTATTTTAAAAGTTGAGGACACAACTATAATTCATAACTCCGCTGTTCTGTGTTTAGAAGATGAGCGGACTCGCGCGGCTGCACCCGGTCCGACCCGACACATCGCATGCGGGGGCTGTGTTGGTGATTAAATGTGTTTACTGCAGTTAAAATGACACATTGGTTTTATTTTGTGTTAAATAAAAACTTTCAAAGGTCATTTCTCTTTCTTATTTTACTTAATGGTATTTAACTCATCACTGAAATTCTGACACACAGAATCAAAAGTCCAAGTGTGAACTGTGTCACAAACACAATAAAAACATGCATTATCTGCAGCATTGTTCATTAAAATGGCTCAACACTATTAATGTATTACAGAAAATATGCATACAGTATGCACACTTAATGGTATTGTAGACCATTGCATTAGTTAATACATTCAGCAAGTACTTTTACTTTAATACTTTAAGTATTTTTAAAAGCAAGTACTTATTTACTTTTACTTAAGTAAAAATATTAATATGGTACTTCAACTTTTACTAGAGTACATTTTTGTCAGTTTATTTGTACTTTTACTTAAGTACAGTGTTTGAGTACTTTCTCCACCACTGCTCTTTGGGAATCATCGTGTTGTGCTAAGATACTTATTATATTACTATTAGTAATAAAGATACTGGTAGCAAGGTAGCAAGTGCTTCAGGTGTTAAAGAAAAAAAAATGTTTCTGATGATCTTTCTTCCTGACCGTGACTGAAACTTTACAAAAACGTTAAATTCTTTTAGGAATACAGGTAGTCCGACTCCTCGGGTTACGACGGTCTTGAGTTACGACGTTTCGTGGTTACGACGTATCTCCCATTAACTAGGAAAAGCCTTATTTCGAGTTACGCAGTTTTACGTCATAAACGTCGTGACGGAAGAATACAGTATTGAGTGAACGCGGTTTTACGTCATAAACGGAATGCGGAATACGGCGGATGGACCGGTTTTACGCCGTAAACGTTGTAAAGCAGCGGCGGAAAATATTGTACTGTACGCGGTGCAACGGCAGAGGAATACTGTACTGTACTGTGAACGCGGTTTTACGTCGTAAACGGAATACGGAATATGGCGGATGGACCGAGGACAGCGTCACCAGCATCCCAGTAGGCCATTAACTCTTTTTACCCTTCATTATGGCTCCCAAACGTATGTGTTTTTTGATAATTATGTAGGGTACTGTGTTAGGATAGGCTAAGTGCTTGGTAATACAGTACTGTACATGTATATGGTGCAGTATGTACATATTTTACGACTTACGTCCAAAATCGGTTTACGACGCGGTGTGGGAACGGATCTACGTCGTAAGTCGAGGACTACCTGTATGTTTATAAAAATATGTTGATAATTTGTTGGGCATCTAATAAAGTTCCATTTTAACATGAAGCAGGTTGAAAAATATGATAAACAGCCACTGAACATAAATTTCTCAAATTAGAGTTTCACCGAGAAAGAGTTCAAATATTCATACAGTTGATTTTAGATGGGAGGAAACACCCAACAAAACACTGATTGTAGGGAAGGAATAAAAATTATATACAATAGTCTCTCGCTACTTCACAGTTAGTTTTTCGCAAACTCGCTCTATCGCGGTTTTTTCAAAATAAAATTGGACATGACATACAATTGGCTGATTGTTGGATGCGACACACTATCAGCATGATATTTTTATTTAAAATTAATTTTTTCAAATGATTTAGCACCTGCTGCACTGTGCAGCCCACAGCTGTGCTAGAAGCTTCCTCCCGCAGCTGATCAGCTGATCTCAGTGCAGAGTGGAGAAGTGGGCGTAGCCGAGAGTGCAGCCGGAGGCAGAGAACTGAAATCATGACATGCTGTGCTCTTTTAGAGCGTTTAGAGTTTAGAAACATTGTTTAGAACAGGGCCATTCAGCAAAACTGTTCAGGGGGCCACAGTCTCTGGAAGCCAACAGCTCGGGGGCAGAACATCCAGCGATTAAACTCATTATTTAAATAAACCAAAGCTTACAATGATCTGTTCTTTTTAATTTGTTTATTTTATTGCATTGAATCATAAATGCAATAAACAAAAATTCAAAATTCAAACCCAGAACCCCCCATCCTCCACCCCGCAGTTAAATTTTTTTTTTTATTGTTATGAAGTGGGCCGGTTTGAAGTCACCCACGGGACGAAAATAGCTCGGGGGCCATCAGTTGTTTTCACCTATCGCGGGGCTTCAGAATATGGATCCCCAGCGATAAACGAGAGATTACTGTACTTTCTAAAATGCATATCCAGCTCAACTACTACATACATTTTAAAACATCCACTCAAACATTTTATTCATTTATTATTATTATTATTGGTAAATGGTAAATGGAGCTTATTTATATAGCGCTTTCCAGCCCCCTGTGAGGAGCCCCAAAGCGCTTTACAATACCAGCCATCCACCCATTCATTCAGACATTCATACACTGGTAGTGGTAGCCTGCCTTGCAAGGCGCCATCCAGACCTACCGGGAGCAACTCAGGGTTAAGTGTCTTGCCCAGGGACACAACGACACATGGTGGGCGGATGCAGGATTCGAACCTCCAACCTTCCGATCGGGGGTCGACTGCCATTACCACTACACCACGGTCGCCCCATTTAATTATTATTATTATTATTATAGAAATTTTAAACTTAGTTCTTCTGAAAACAGTCTTGGTTGTAAAGACCTTAAATATAATGTTCTGTATAAAATAACGTTACAGAGCCAAAGCGGAAAGGTGTGGATAACTAAAAAGGTAATTAAAAAAAGAAACAGTGGTGTGATTATATGCCACACCAATCTGCCGTACCCTTCAGTAAATCAATCAGCAAAGGTAAATCATGAGAAGCGTCTACATTAGTGAATGTGATGTCTGCTCATGGGACTGCTGCAGACACAACAGGAAATCAAGTTGTGTTTTCTCAGTCCTGCACCAGAAGAACTCATCCAGCGTGTTGGACTCTGCTCAGTTCTGCCTTAGAGGGCAGTATGCTGGTGAAGATTCTCAGTCGTCCAGGACATGATAAAATCAAAAAAGGTGTTCAATACAAGATCAACTGGACTTTATTTGTTACAGAAGACGTTTCGACATCCAGAAGGCTTTATCAATTCAAACCTTGGAATCAAACCTTCAAATCAATTCAAATTGAATTGATAAGTCAGAGAGTCTTTATTGTCATTTGCACGCATGTAGTACATGTGATGAAAACGAGATTATGTACACAGGGTCCCAGTTACATCCAACAACAAATGCAAGAGAAAAACAGTAATAACATCTAGGATTAACTAAGAAAAACATCAACTAGTAATACACTAAGCCCTAATGTAGTGGAAAAACATCATTATAAACAGCAGCACGAACATGAGTCTGTATGAGCAGATGGTCACAGATGAACACAGCAACAAGAAAACAGATCAGCATGATGTGATATTTTGCAGTGATTATTCTTATTATTTATTTATTCATGAGTCTAACAGCCTCAGGGTAGAAGCTGTTCCTCAGTCTAGTGGTTCTACATTTGATGCTCCTCAACCTCCGTCCTGAGGGGAGTGGGGCAAAGAGTGTGTGTGCTGGGTGAGTGAGGTCTTTCATGATGCAGGTGGCTCTTTTCCTGCATCTGGAGGTGTAAATGTCTGTGATGGTGGGGAGACTGACTCCAACAGACTTCTGTGCAGCCTTCACCACTCTCTGTAGAGCTTTCCTCTCTGCAACTGTGCAGCCTCCATGCCACACGTTGATGCTGGAGCACAGGATGCTCTCCACTGCACACCTGTAGAAGGAGGTGTGGATAACTAAAAAGGTAATTAGAATAAATAAAATAAAGTCCTCTGGATAGAGGTCGAAACGTCTTCTGTAACAAATAAAGTCCAGTTGATCTTGTATTGAACACCTTTTTTTATCTTAAAGGGCAGTGAGTCTGATTTATGAATCCGTGAGGGTCGTGGTCAAATGCTTTAGAAGGTCTGGATGTAAATTCTGCAGAACTTTAAAGTCTTGTTTGTACTGCAGGGACACCATGAGCAACATACTTCTTATCTGATGAGTTCTGCTGCTTTAACACAAGCTGGTTGCCCTCAAGCAGAATATTAACACCTTGAAGGACGGGGCAGGTTGGATTTTTACATTTCTCCACATTAATGAGAAAATATGGCTGCTCTTCACAGACTGGACCTCTGGTTCTGAGCTAACCTCATGAATATGATAATTAGATGTTTTGTTATATATTATTTTTTATTTGCTTTTCTCCATCAGGACACGTTTATCAGGAGAATTGTACACGTGCTGTTTTGTTGCTTTATGTGTAAAGTAAAATATGCAAAGAGGCTAAATTTACAGCAACACATCCTTTGCATGATGTTTTAACAATCTACTGTATTTCAGATACGTTGATCACACATTAAAGCTTTCCAATTTATTTGAAATACAGCTGCAAGATGCATTATTTATTTATTTATTTGGAATTAATTTTTTTAAATAAATACTCACTGAGCTGTGTTGTTAAAAACATGACTGCAAATATAAAATTATCCCACAAGTTTTTTGATTGTGTACAGCAGGTGCAAATGCAAAATTTTCATTAAAATGTGCTTGAATAAAGCAAACAACAATAATAATAATAATTTAAAAAAAAACATGAAAAACAACAGAAAAGACCTCAAGTCATCTTCAACACTAAAACGTTTGATTAAATCTTGTCATCAAATTACTCTCATGAAACGGAATACACACAAAATTTTTTACAAGAAAACACTTTAAAAAA
>JBBPBX010008522.1:6756-51447 GCA_038048925.1 Garcialebias charrua | reverse complement strand
AGCGAGCCCCAGCTCCCGTGCCTTTTCTCTTCTATTTTTCTACTGCTCGGTTAGCGAACGCTAACTGCAAGGCACGCTACCTGCTAAGGTAACGAAGCTAACAGGCCAGCAGCCTTGAGCAGCTCAGCAAGAGGACGTCCCCGGACGAGGAACTCTGGCAGGCTGTGAGCTCCGGCTCCCGAACCTGCTTCAGCGGATCTGGCTACCCCCTTTTCAGCAGTGGACACCCACGAGGCCTGTCCGGTCTGCTCAGGGATGCTACACGCAAAGACACTCGAAGTTTTTCTTGCGGATGACCCCGGAGAAAGGAGAGTGGAAATGGAGTAACCCCGCTACCATCTGGCTAGCTCCCACGGTTAGCATGGCTAACCAGGAGCACCCATGACAACACGGGGCAGACGACAGCGATGCTAACACGATTAGCGCGGCTACGAGCGGACAACGAAGGACTCCATCATGAGGTATGTGAAAATGTTTGGCCTAGCTTGCTAGCTAACCTTCTCATATTTTGCCTGTTTCGCTATCCTGTCCGGCCGAATCGACGGTAGAATTCATCGCATAACTAAGTGTTTTTTACCCATGCTACGCTGCTCGAGGGCCCGTCTTAGCACCGCTAGCGGCTCACGAGTACCTCCACGTTTAGCCCCGGCTAACAAGGAGACTCTCTGTCACACTCAGACCCTTGTGTAATAAAGAGAAATTGCCATCCACACACGACAATAAAATCTCAGACTACTGAATGCATCCTGGTCCCAAAATGGGAACAGGGCTTCAGGTTTGCCCGCTCACGCAGTACGGGAACCTGACCTTTTGAGCCCAGACTTCACTTGTAAAACGCTACAAGGAGCTGGTGGTATGTGTGTGCGCACTAAACATAACTCGTCTACTGTATGTGTAATAAAAAACAAACACTGTTTCATGCATATACAAGAATGAAAGTACCAAAGCACAGACTGCCCTGGTTCTTGACTCACCACTTTTGTGAAACACAAACTACTAGGTCAGACTATGAACCGCAGTGGGACACACGAGTTCTGCCTGAGACAGTCAGATCTCGCGATGTCTTCTGCTGGGCAGACCAGCCTGCTCCAGAGTATGCAAGAGGGGTCGACGGCCACCCCTCCCGCACTCAAACATGACAAGCAGCAGCTAGACATCCCTCCCAGGCTCATGGCGCACGTGCAGGCCTGGAGGGCGTGTCTGACAAACAAACGGGTCATGACAACAGATGCGTTATGGGCTCAAGCTGCAGTTCATTAAGGGTCCCCCCTTTTTTTTCGTGGGGGTGCTGCGTTCGGACATTAACCCAGCACGCGCGCACGTGCTGAGGGAGGAAGTGTCAACGATGCTGCAGAAAGGAGTAATAAATATTGTTCTAGAGCACAAACCATGCTCCGGTCAGCGTAGCAAGCTCTTCCTGGTGCCCAAAAGAGATCAATCCCTGAGACCAATCCTGGATCTCAGGACACTGGGTAAGAAAACAAGAACTTTCAAGTTCAAATGTTGACACTGCGGCAGGTTCCCCAGTCCGTGAGACCTGGAGACTACGCATGTACAGTGGATTTGAAAGACGCCTATTTCCATGTGGGCGTGTGGAGAAGGCACAGGAAATTCCTCCGGTTTGCCTTCAAAGGGAAAGCTTATGAATGCAAAGCCTTACCCTTCGGTTTGAAGACTGCTCCTCGTACATTTACTAAATGTCTGGACGCAGCCCTGACCCCTCTTAGGAATCAAGGAGTCAGGATTATGAACTACCTGGATGACCTACTGGTTTTGGCCGGAAGCAGAATACAGGCCCAGTCACACTCCTGCAGGGTAATCTCTCACCTGGAGTCTCTCGGTTTTGTCATAAACCTACAAAGGAGTGACCTGACCCCATCACGGATTACTGTATTTCTGGGAGTGCAGGTCTACACCATCCGGTACAGAGCATGGCTCTCAGAGGAACGTGCTTCCTCGATTCGCCGTTGCCTGGCAAAGTTTAAACTGAATCAGCGGATCCCTGAAAACGTGCCAACGCCTTTTTAGGCCTCTTGGCGAAAGCCATACCCTGTGTGCCACACGCATTGTTGAAGATGCGGGCCCTGCATATATGGCTAAACCAACAAACACGACCTGCCCCCATCTGGGTGAGCAGGAAAGTTTAGAATCATTTCAAAGTGCCCCTGAGGGCCCTGGAACCTTGGAGGGACCTGTCTGTGTTCACGGAAGGGGTCCCGTAAGGTAGGGTGTCATCCTGTGTGGTCATCACGACGGACACCTCGAGAACAGGATAGGGAGGCAGTCTGCAGAAATCAGAATGCCCGAGGCCTCTGGAATGAGCAGGAAGCAACATTGTACATCAACTTCCTGGAGTTGTTGGCCATATTCCTGTCAGCAAAATACTTCTTTGGTAAAGGTCTGATTGCGGGACAGCACGTCCTGGTGTAATCAGATAACAAAACCACGGTGTCCTTCATTATTTGGGAAGGGGGGGATGAGATCCCGAGCCCTCCTCAGTCTGACACAGAGGATGCTTACATGGTACGCTCCAGGATTATTGTCACTCAGGGCGACTCGTGTTCCGAGTGAACTGAATTACGGAGCGAAGGCCCTCTCAAGAGGGCCTCTTTTGGAAACAGAATGAAGACTGAACCCACGAGTCATGGATAAGGTCTGGTCACGGTTTGGAAGAACCTCTGTGGACTTGTTCCCACGCGGAGCCAGCTCACAATGTGACCTCTACTTCTCAATGTTCAGGGATACCATGGCCGTTGCCTTCTTACAGAGACCTGCTGACTCAAGCACGTGGGCAGCTTCTACACCCACGTCCGGAGCTGTGGCAGCCTTCAGCCTGGCCACTGAAGGGAACTGGCTGAGGGCCTAAGGCCTGATCGTCTTTGTTCCAACAACAACAACAGCATACACAAGGGAGACCCTTGGTGTTTATGTTTACTTGGGAGGTGCTTCAGTGGAAGGGTTCCCCTCTCCTCTGACAGTTCTCCAACATCAGGATGGGCCTCTTTGACAGTCCTAGTAGTTGTCTGTTCAAGAAGCAGATGAGGGACTCGTGCGTGCCCCTTGTACATATGAAATTTTCTCCCCTGGGACCTGGAAGGTTACCCTGTGCTTGAACTGGGTTCTCTACCTCCACATTGCCATCTGATTGCCAGTGGCGTAATAGGTCCCTTGCTCTTTTCCTCCTGCTTCTCAAGATTTCCAGGGAAAAAGGAGATGATGAGTAATCACACTAGCAGAGGACGCTTATGCTGTCTCTAGCTGGTGTTTTCATCTATGTGTCCAGTGGTAACATCAGGCTGATGTTTCTACATGTGGCATTTTTCTTCTCAGGCTGTGCTCTCTACATACCTTGTAGAGAGCGGCTGGGAAATGCCTGTCTTTTTAAGGCAGATGTTCTCACTTGCATTTTACTGAGCATTTCAAGGGCGTGAATGAATTACGTTCCCATAGCATATGTTGCACCGAGAGAACTTGACTGAAAGGGAACTGAAAGTTATGCACCATAACTCATGTTCCCTGAAGGAAGGGAACGAGGTGCAACATATCTGGCCCTTTCAATGCTGAAAGCTCGGTGAAGTGCATTTTAGAGAAAGATGGATGGGCGTCAGCAGCTTAAATACCCAGAGGGAGGGGCCTCTGGCGCGACGCTGACGCCCTTGCCGTAAAGGCGTGAGTGTATTACTTCAGGTAACTGCGCGGAGGCGCTGATTCCCATAGCATTATGTTGCACCTCGTTCCCTTCCTTCAGGGAGCATGAGTTATGGTGCATAACTTTCAGTTTCCTCCCACAGTCCAAAAACACACATGTTATTCTGATTGGTAACTCTAAATTGTCCCTAGGTGTGAATGAGAGACTTGCGACTTGTCCAGGTTGTACCCCGCCCCTCGCAAAGTGATTGCTGGACATGGGCACTGGCGACCCCCGTGACCCAAAATGGAAGAAGCGGGTAAAGACAATGGATGGATGGATGTTAGACTGATTGGTGGTGAAGATTTTCAGTCGTCCAGGACATGATAAAATCAAAAAGGCGTTCAATACAAGATCAACTGGACTTTATTTGTTGCAAAAGACGTTTCAACCCCTATCCAGGGGGCTTTTTCAATTCACTGAAACCAAAATGTGAGCATGTGGAGTTATAACAGTCTAAAGAAATCACGCACCATCATATGTAAATTGCAAGCTGAGGTAACACTTACATGTAAATTGACAGATCACACCTTAACAGTAGGGGGTTACCTTGAAGTCTCTGGCAGAAAACACACAACTGTATGTAGATTGACAAAAAAAAACTCACAAACCAACAACAGAGGTTTCTCAAACAACTTTGTTAGTCTAATTCACAGACAAGACACCTCTGCTCCCATCCGGTGTAAAACGTCTGGGAATCAACCCCAAAACTGAGTTGTAAGTCTTGGAAAGTTGAAATCTCAGACCTCCTCCTCTGTTAAGAGAAGGTTTTTCTCTCTTAACATAAACAGCTTCCTTCACACCCCTCTCAAACCATCTGTGCTCTCTGTCCAAAATTTGCACATTTTGGTCATCAAAAGAGTGACCCTTGTCCGTGAGGTGGAGGTGAACAGCTGAGTTTTGTCCAGAGGAGGTTGCTCTCCTGTGTTGGGACATTCTTTTGTGGATGGGTTGCTTAGTTTCTCCAATGTAGCGGTCTGGGCAGTCCTCGCTGCACTGGACTGCGTACACCACACCACTCTGTTTGTGTGTGGGGGTTCTGTCCTTAGGGTGGACCAGCCTCTGTCTGAGAGTCCTGCTGGGTTTGAAGTGTACTGGGATGTTGTATTTGTTGAAAATCCTTCTGAAATACTCTGAGACTCCAGCAACATAAGGAATGACAATGTTTTTTCGCCACTCTGTTCATTATTGTGTTTAGCAGATTTCCTTGCTGACTTGACCCTGGATAGGGGTCGAAACGTCTTTTGCAACAAATAAAGTCCAGTTGATCTTGTATTGAACACTTTTTTGATTAGACTGATTGGTAACTCTAAATTGTCTCTAGGTGTGACTGAGAGGACGGTTGTCTCACTTGTTTCCATGTGTCCCTGATGGACTCAGGGATCACAGATGTGGCAAAGTGGCATATGCCACTTTGCCTCTATACCAACATCAACTACCTCATACATATACTGTGTACATTAACTCATATGGTGATGTGCCACTCTTTGCAAATGTCAATGCTAGAACCTTCAGTTTATTTTATAGACATACTTTTTATACTTTTTATACTACTATGAAAAAACAGGACAGTATTACACTTTTGTTATTTCATTTTATGCTTATGTTCATTGGGTGTTTGGTGTTTTAGGGGTGTTTGGTGTTTCAGTGTTGGTGTAAATTTTCATACTTTTATACTACTATGAAAAAACTCAGGACAGTGTTACACTTTTACTATTTTATGCTTATGTTTATTAAATGTTTTAGTGTTTAGTGTTTAGATGGTTACTGTTGCACCGAGGGACTGAGAGAAACGCAATTTCAATCCTGTGTATGTCCTGTACATATTGCAGTTCTGACAATAAAGTTGACTTTGACTTTGAGATGGATCCAAAGTGTCCAAGAAGCAGTTAAAGATGATGGATCCATCCATCATCTTTACCTGCTTCTTCCTTTCTGGGTCATGGGGGTCACTGGAGTCCATATCCAGCAGTCACTGTGTGAGAGGTGGGGACACCCTGGACTGGTCTCCAGTCCATCATAGGGACACATAGAGACAAACGAGACAACCGTCCTCTCACTCACACCTAGAGACAATTTAGAGTTACCAATCAGACTAACATGCATGTTCTTAATCTGTGGGAGGAAACTGGAGAACACTCACACATGAAAACTCCAGGCCCCAGCTGATCTGCGCCACCGTGCCACACTCCAACACTTATTAGCCCATACAGTACATTAATAAAAATAAAACTGTCAGAAATGCTTAAAATCCTTAAAAATGCACATGAAAGAAAAACAAATGGGACAATTAGATTTTTTTAACTTAAGTTTCAGTCGAACATATTAAAACTAAATAAAGTGAGGAGCTTCATTTTACGAGCTGCTGGCTCTGAGGTGTTAAAACTGATGTATTTCTGCTGCTGTATTGACTTTTTAGTTAACTGATGCTTTTCTGTAAAGTTTTTTTTTACCGCTTGCCCACAAGATATACCAGTAATTTAACAGAAGATAAACTCAAACTGGTGTTTTGATTTACTAGAGGGTTTACGTACTTTTATCATAGCCAAAGTAATAATTCATCAAAGTTGTCCGTGACTTCCCTCAGAGCTGGACTGTGGTTGAACATTTTGGTCTTTTGTGAGAGTTACGTGGAAAGAAAATAGATAAAAAATAAGAATAATGACATGAGAGTGGCTGCCGTGGATACGTGTCAGGCCTCCGCTCCATCAAACCTTCATGTGTTAAAACATTTACACAAACATCTGCAGTATATTTCCACGTCAGCCAGAACCATCTCACCTGTTTCTCTGCAAGTCTCTGATCAGGTGAAGTCCCGTCCACGTCAGACGAACGTGAGGAAGCCGAGCGAAGCGCCTCAGTGGGACTTCCTCCTGGGTGGAAACCTCAAGGAGCTGGTGACCGTTGGTGGCATCTGAGAGCGTCGTATCCCAACACAGAGTTATTTGTCCCACACGAGAAGAATAGCATCACAAGAGAGTGATTCTCCCCCCAACTCCACAGACCTCCCCCCTCTCTCCTCCTCTTCCTCTCCCAACTCCACCTTTCTCCTTACATCCCTGCTGCTCTATTTTTTGCTGGGAAGCCAGCAGAAGGAAGGGAAGTGGAATTGTTTTCCGAGATCAATGGCAATTCCGCTCGGAGTAAACTTCCAGGGACCTTCTGTTTACTGCCGGTGCTTTGGGTTTACACTTCGGCTGTCTGGTCGGGGCTCGCAGCTGTTAAACACGCCGAAGCTCACACAAACATTCTTTTCAGCCCTTGATTTTTACGCAAACGGTCATGAGATTTTAGCTGAAACTGTACCTGCTTTGTTCGTCTCTTTGTCTGTGGAGAATCCTGATGTGAATCCACTGCCTCAAGTGTGGGATCCAAACAGAAGAGTCACACAGATACAGCTGAAACAGATTGTCCTCTTCTCCACTGCTTTTCATCTCATCTCCCTGTTTGTCCCATCTTAACTCCACTGTCCACGGCGATGTCACATTAAATAACGTGATGTGAAATAAAGGTTTAATTCCTCCTTGCTAAAGGCTAGTGTGCGTTCACATGGATGTAACTGTGCGGGTGGGGCACACATGCACTGCTGAGGTCAAAGATCACGGTTTCGGCTTAACGCTGGAGGTAACGCTGGAGGTGGAGAATTTTCACTAATATGCACATGTCAGCGATTTAATCCTTACTTTGTCGATCTATATTAAAAAAAGTTTTAAGAACTATGCTCAGTGTTTATGCATCATCGGTGTCACGTTAACGTTTTTGAGATTACGACATCAGCCACTTGTTTGCGTTCAAACTGGCAGTAAGCACGAGTTTAACCGTTTTCCTCCAATCTGAGGTCATATCTCCAACAGGTGAGGTTTGAGCCCCTTTCATGACCCCACTTCAAAAGATCTGAACTATCTTTTTAAGATGTATTAGTCCATATTACCGTATTTCACTCAATTAAGCGAGTTCCTGAATGGAAATTCTATTCTTGAGATTTTTCAGTCTGGCTTTGATAAACTATACAGCACCAAAACAGCCTTAGAGTTAGGGTTTGCAACAACATTCTTCTGGCAAATGACTCTGGTCAGTCTGTAGTTCTGGTACTCCTAGACTTTACCACTGCATTTGATATTGTGGACCACAGTATCCTTTTATCCCGGCTAGAACACTGGGTTGGGATTACTGGTGCAGCGTTAGAATGGTTTCGTTCATACCTGAGTGACAGGAGTTTCTGTGTTAATGTTGCTAACACTCTATCTACTTCAGTGCCTCTTTCCTGCGAGGTCCTGCAAGGCTCCATTCTTGGGCCCCTTCTGTTTTCATTGTATCTGCTCCCCTTAGGGTCTATTTTAGGAAACATTTCCTTTCACTGTTATGCCGATGATTCTCAGATTTATCTGCTGTTCACACCTAACAGTTTCTCCTCTATTCGCCCTTTGCTAAAATATCTTGATGCCATCAAGACTTGGATGGCTGCGAACTTCTTGAGTTTTAATGATCAGAAAACTGACGTCATTGTGTTTAACCCTATAGCTCTACCATTGTCACTGATCCTGCAAACCTGGACTCCCTTCAGTCACATCTAAAACGGTCTGCTACCAATCTCGGTATAGTTTTAGACTTGAACTTTAAGTTAAGCCGATCAACTCTGTTTCGCAAAAAGCTTCTTTCAATCTCAAGTCCGTGCTGTCCAGATCGAACCTTAACCTTGAAAAATGAGTCCATGCATTAATTACAACCTGGCTGGACTACTGTAACTCGCTATAGGCTGGGGTGAGTCAGGTGTCCCTCTCATGTCTCCAGCTTGTCCAAAATGCTGCAGCCCGGCTACTAACTGGAACTCGCAGGTTTGAACACATTTCACTGGTTCTGTCCTCCTTCACTGGCTTCCTGTGTGTGTCAGAATTGATTTTAAGATTCTTCTGCAGACATTTAAGTCTCATACCTCTCTGACCTTCTTCATCCTTATGCTGTTTCTCGGGCCTTGAGATCATCGGACCAGCTGCTTTTGGTTGTACCAAAAACCAGTTTGAAGTTCAGAGGAGATCGGACGTTTTCAGTCATGGCCCCTAAACTCTGGAACAATCTGCTCATCAACATTTGACAGGCCACTTCAGTCTCTGCATTTAAATCTCTCCTCAAAACACACCTGTACTCATTGGCATTTAACACAGTGTGATCTGATTTAGCATTTCATTGCTGCTAATTGCGTTCATGCATTTTGCTTTTACTCCCTGACATTTAAAGCAGGATGATTTGATTTAGTATTTCATTGTTTCTAATTATATTTTGTGTTTTTGTGCTTTTATTCCTGATGCTGTAATATATTGTTATTAATATTTGATGCTGTGATCTTTTTTGTTAAGCACTTTGATAACAGTCACTGTTTTAAATGTGCTGTATAAATAAATGTGACTTGACTATTTTTCGGACTATAAGGCGTATTGGAGTACATGTATAAGGCGCAATTCATTTTGACAGATTTTTGAGTGCCGTGCTCCACATAAAATCAGTTTGAGGTCAGTAAGCCAAACCAGAATAAGGAGCACCGAAGTTTTTGTTGATTTTTGAGAAAATTCAAGGATTTTAAGTGCGATAGTTGAAATAAATGGCAGCAAGTAATCAAATAATGCTTGTTTGTTTGCATTTGGAGAGATGCTATAGCAGCTGCATTCACACACAGAACAAAATGTGTCTTTTTTTTATCAGTGACTGTTAGAAAGCAGAGACTCACCGAAGTATCAGACTGCTCCATTACACAGCAATTTCCTTCGGTTTTGTCATCGGCCGTGTTTTTTTTCCTTTCTCGTAATTAGACACACTTCATTTCTTCCGCCCTCTGTCATGGCCTAATCAGGGATTTGAGCGGCTGACGTTATTCTCAACTGTGCCTTTAACCAGAAAGCAGAGAAATGTTTTTGAAGATAAAAATAGCAACGTAAACTAAGAGTTGAAGACCTCATGGCTGACCTGGAGTTACGACCATGCAATCAACGCCTGTCATAGACTATGTTTAGTTTTTATGTTTTACTTTTTTTTCTTGGTACTCCCATTTTTCATACAGATGTTGACATAAATTTGTCCATTTTAGTTATTGAGTAAACAGTTTCACGGTGTTCTCTCTTGATACTTGCCCAAATTCTTTTTTTTTTCCGGACTACTTTAAAAAGTGTGTTTCAGTAACCAAATAAAAACAAATAAACGGTGACTTTAAGAGCACAGGGTGGTGGTTGAGCATGAGGAACAGCTGTTCTGATTAGAAATCTAGGGTGCGGTGTGACACAGGAGCAGGAAAACAAAACAGACAAAGGGACTGACGCTACAAAATAAAACAGGAAGGGAGTGTGATTAGGCAGAACAAAACAAATTAATTTAATTAATTTAATCAATTAAACATTCTAAATGAAACCTCTAAAAACTGGGATAATTAAAATAAATCATTTCAGTGAGAAAACAACTGAATGTGGATAAAAGTTTTTCCCTCTTACCTTTAGTTTGTGTGAGTTAGATCATCTGAGAGGTGAAGCTCACACAAACACGCAAATGAATAAAAAGCATTTCTTGCATGAATTGCTGCCTTGCAAGCCAAAGATTTAATCAAAGTTCTTCTGTCGTCACTTGGAAAATGCTGTGCTGGGGTCTCAGCTACAACCGCACAGATTTTCAGCTTCATGTTCTTACATTTGATTGATTGGTTGTCCTTTTTGTGTTAATCAGTTTTAGATGTGCATCCACTGATTACTTCTTGAGAATTTCATTAAGCTGAGTCAAGTGGTTAATGAGATTTTTTGCTAACAGACAGACAAATGAACACCCACATGCACAGACACAGACAAATACTGTAAATTATTACCTGCCTGACTGCAGTAGGCACTAATTAGAGTAGGAGTTAGTTAAATGTACACCTTTAAAAATGGAAGTGTTTCTGATCTGCAAGAAATTGTTCACATGACCAAGATTTGTTCTTGTTGTTGTTGACGTACATTTTTAAACAAGTTTTAAAAGTTACTTTGACTCTAAGAATCCACATTCAGAGAGAAGAATGTTGCAACACAGCTGTAAACCCTGGTATTTTTTGTCTTTTTTAACATCGTAAGATAATTGGGGGGACTGCCTATAGCAGGGGTGCCCAAACTTTTTATCTGAGAGGGCCACATTTAAAATCTATCAGAGGGCTGAGGGCCAAATGCAATAATATAATACATAAAATGCAAATACTTCTTTAATTAATGTCCATTTACTTATTATACAGTTATTTAACCTTCCATTCTGTATAAAGAGACTGCGTTGGTAATGGTGACCCCAGAGAATTTTGATTACATTAGATGCCATTTCCTGCATTTTGGTGTATTATACAGTACAAAAGTTTATTACAGAAGATTAACATGAAACAAAATATGTAAACTCTGTTATTATTGAAATCTCTGACTGCAAAGTGTTCATGCAACACCGCTGCAGCTCTGCAGGTAAGAGGTGTTCACTTCAGAACAAAACGAGGTTGCTGATTGGTCAGTTGCTGACATGCCTACTGGATTGATTGACAGGTGGCGTGACTCGTGCAAAAAAATAATAGATTTTCTCGGTCTGTTTGTGACTGTCGTCATTTATTCCATATTTATTCCATATTTTGGTGATTCTAAGGTTGGAGAACTTATACAATCCTAATATTTTCTTTATTTGTCAGGGGTGCTGAGTTTAAATGTTAAGAGGCTAAAATCACCACTGAAACAAGTTCATATTTATTATTTGCTTTTAAACACTTTGTGTGATTTATATGTGTATTCTGTCAAAGGAAAATGTTATTCAGTGGCAGGAAGCTGCTAAGGGATGGTAGAAAGTCTTTCAAAATAAAATAAATAAAAATTGTTAAAATTATTTTACACATAAATTATCTACTCTACTGTGTAATCCGTGTAGTTAAATTATGGTAGTCAGACCGACTAACAATAAAGTCAATGGGTGGAATGAGTGTAAACACATTGATTCTTCAAAGGAAATTTTCATTTAGTAATGAGGACAGCTTGGTGGGCCAATTTTGGCCCACGGGCCCCATTTTGGGCACCCCTGCCCTAAAGGCAGCCACCCATTGTTATCCCCCTGAAAAGGCTCTTACTCTTCCTTGATCTTTAATACAGCCCAAACAGCGACATGGTCCCGCACAAATGTTAAATCAAAACGATCGTCTTGGAACCATGATATGTGCTGGCTCTGTGTGCTACTACGTTATTGGTGTTTTGAGTTACCATGACAACGCAATTCGCAAAAAAAGACGCAATTTTTCTCATTAAAAACTTAACTCATCAGCCTCTAACTGCCACAGTGAGGTCACATGACTTAGATTGAAGAGGCCTCTGAACAACCTGATTAACTTTTGGAGCCATTTTGGTTCAAGATGGCTGCCACAGCGACCTCAGAAAACTAAATTGACTATAGCTGTGTCCCAATTCAACGGCTGCATACTACCAAGGACCCGGCCTACCCGGTCCACGTAGGCCGGGTCCTTCAAAGACCACGTAGACCGGAAGTCCACGGATGTGAACATTTTTTTTTTGGACTGTCTAGCCTTCACGGTTACGTCGGCGTATGTCCCGTTGCCTAGCAACCGTGACAGCGCTCAGCCTAATGGTGCATTCAGACCTAACAGCGTTTCAACGGCAGGAGTGTCCAGTTTACATGCAAAGTCAATGGGGGACGCGCTTCCAGCCGCGTCTTGGCGTCGGGCGTCACGTCGCGTGCGTGTTGAGCGTGCTGGAAAGCGTTTTCCGTGCACGTGAACCGGCTTCAGCCTCCAAACCACGCATTCACCATGCTGAAGATTTCGCCGTTCAAACTTTCAAACGCCGCTCAACTCTACCTGATTGGTTGGTGTGTCAACCAATCAGGGAGAGTCGGGGGGAGAAGAGAGGGGGAGAAGAGAGGGGGAGAGTCCCTATGTGACGCGGAAACGAGGGGGCGGGGGTATTGCGCAACTATGTTACGTATATCCCAGTATTGAGACTTATCAGATTCATTCAACCTTTATTTAGTCAGGTAAATCTTTTGAACCTCATGGGCTCATTTACGAAAGCGACCTGCTAAAACTAAAGAACAATGAACAGCAGTGATAGAATTTCATTAAACAATAAACAAACAAACAATAAACAATAGAAAACAAAAAGAGAGAAAAAAACAAAAGATTTTTTTTTTTTTTTTTAACAAAGTATCAAAAAACTAGCAAAACATTATAAGGTAGACGTATAAAATCAAAGACAGGAACAAATCTGCATTGGTTTTTGCCAGGATTCCAACAGATTCTGAAAACCATTTAGAGAAGTCAAGGTCGAGAGCTTCAGATCTTATGTTACGTATTGTTTGTGGGACACAGAAAAGACCCGCGAGGTCGTGTACTATGGAAGAGAAACTCATTGTAGCTGTGTGTTCGCGACAAGTCCTTCACGACCAGTCAAGTCTGCTCCACAGAGACAGAAATAAAAAGCTCCTCGCCTGGCGGAGTGCAGTGAGGACTCGGTATACCGGTAAGCTCCTCCCACACACCCCGCAGCAGTTTCGCGTTCTGGCGTTCTGGTCCAAGTAGGTCTGGACACCAAGTGCGTCCACTTGCGTGCGTGACGAGCTTTTTGGAAGTTGAAATGCTGTTCGGTCTGAATGTACCATAAGGAAGAAAGGAGCTTGAAATGCTGTTGTTTTTACTGCTTTTTTAAATTCTAGAGGAAATACAGAACTTTTATCGCTGCTGGCGGCATGTTTTATATCTTCTGCTGACAGACATATCCAACTTACCTTTTTTTTGGCTATAAACGGTAGTTTCATAGATAATTTCATTGTCAGTACTGTATTAACTTTGTTAACATGTGCATAATAAATAAATCAAAAATCTATCTTATTTACTAATAATTTAATAAAACAATATACTAGTATAATATTTATAACTTGTTTAAAATTTTAAATAATAACTTACAGTATTTGAAATTTTTCAAATTTAGAATACAGGTATTCCCCGATTTACGAGCGAGATCCGTTACAACGAGGCGCTCGTAAACCGGAAATCTCGTAATTTGGAACGGTTGCCATGTCTCTCGTAAGTCCGGAATTTCGCTCGTAAATTGGAACGGTTTCGCTAGCGCGACTACAAACACTCGTTTTTCATCAAAAAACTGCTTATGAGTGCATAAAAATGATCGGAAACGTGTGTCCATATGTTTAGCTAACTAACTGTGGTGAAAAAACACATGAAAACTCAGTATTTTTTGCGTTTTTTCCAAAAATTCGCCAGCTCGTAAGTCTGGAACCTCGCAGATCAGAGCGCTCGTAATTCGGGGACTACCTGTACAGCATAACATTTTCCAATATTTTATTGTATAAAATCCATTAGTACATAAAGGGGTTGTAAAAATGTTAAAAACAGGGTCTTTTCATTTATTTTATTAATAAAATAGCATTCAAGTGTTTTCATTGAGAATCAGTATATTTACCTTAAGCCTCATTATTATAATACTTTTAATATCTTATAAAAAATTAAATCTTAAACTAATAATGTTTTTGTTGTTCTCTACATGTCCTGAACCAGACCAGACCCTTGTACTGTAGGATTAATCTGAATATCCCAGTCCTGGACCGTTACTTTAACCAAGAAGATCCTAGACTGGATTTGTGATGATGCAGGGAGTCTCTGGAGGTGTTGCTTCATCTCCTGGACCTGGATTCATGACATGTTTGGGGGGCGACAGATGTTTTCTGGCTGGTAGGTGGAGCATCCTGCAGGTGGTCTCAGTCAGGAGTGTTTGGGACGCCTCGTGCTGCTGTCCATCTTACAGAAGAGGTGGTGTCCATTCACCACCAGGTCATCCACCTGCCTAAAAACCCAGAGGACCTGCAGGTGGTGTCCTGTGGGTTTGCAGGGCTGGCACGCCACAGAACCTTTTGTTGTTTTGAATTAACTTACTGTTAATAAAATGAATTATAGACAACTAGTTTTTGTAATCAATTTATTTTTTCAAAATTAAAACAAAACAAAGAAAAACACATTTTTCAAACTCATAAAAAGACAATTTATTTACCGGTATTTGCATTTTTTTCTAGAATACTAAATAATCTTTCCATCATCTCCCTACTTTCATTCAACCTTCTCTCTTCTGCCTCCCTCTGCAGCTTCATATCTTCCCTCTGCAGCTTCATATCTTCTCTGATTAAGTCCATTAACTCATCCTCTCTGTTGTTCTTCCTCTTTCTTCCTCGTCTCTGTTCCATTCTTTCCTCCTCCTCAGCCCTGTCGTCCTGGTCACCCACTGCTGTGCTTGGACCTGGAGTGTCCTCACGGATGGAGGAAATTAGGACAGGAGGTGCAATGCAAGGTCTCTGTCCTAACGCCTCATCCATGAGGACAAACCAGGGCCACGTCGCAGCAGTGGGCTTCCCACTCACTCCTTCCCCTGACCCTGGATATTTGCAGTCCTGAACAGAGGAAATAAGATATCACAGTTGGCAAAAAGAGCAACAAACTTAAAGTTTACATGTACATACCGGATTCCAAAAAAGTTGGGACACTAAACAAATTGTGAATAAAAACTGAATTTAATGATGTGGGGATGGCAAATGTCAATATTTTATGCATAACATAACATAGATGACAGATCAAAAGTTTAATCTAAGTAAATGTAACATTTTAAAGGAAAAATATGTTGATTCAAAATTTCACAGTGTCAACAAACCCCCAAAAAGTTGGGACAAGTAGCAATAAGTGGCTGGAACGCCAATCAATGCTCCGTTCAGAAGCCTGCCTCACTGATGGTATGGGGTTGCATGAGCGCTTGTGGCATGGGCAGCTTGCATGTCTGGAAAGGCACCATTAATGCAGAGAACTATGTTCAGGACTTGTCGCAACTTTTTTGGGATTTGTTGATGCCATGACATTTTGAAACAACATATTTTTCATTTAAAATGATACATTCTCTCAGTTTAAACTTTAGATCTGTGATTTGTGTTCTATTCTGAATAAAATATTAGATGTTGGCACCTCCACATCATTGCATTCAGTTTTTATTCACAATTTGTTTAGTGTCCCAACTTTTTTAGAATCTGGTTTGTATCAACAGAGCACGTACAAATTATATAATTCATTACACATGTACATACTTTGTATTTCTTCTTTAAATTGTCCCATTTCTTTTTAGCCTGCAGAGGAGTTACTTTATCCTGCAGGCCATCTTCTCCAAAATTACCCTAATAACATCAACATAAAATGAATGAAGAGGGGAAACATGGAAAAAACGTCTTAAACCCACATTTAAAAAACAGTTTTCACAGCACAACACAATAGATTGCAGGTTATGCACAGTATGATGGTTAATGAAACTGTACTCAGAAGCATAAGATGAATCTTGTACCTCCACGCAACAGCTGCAGAATTTTTAGCCCCCGTAAAAAGGGGGCTGTTTTTATTCCTAAGCTTGATAAAAGCCTCGGTCTGCTCCTTGCTCCCTAAAAAACAGAAGAAAAAAATTTGCTTAGCGGCGATAACACGACGAGACCCGCTGTACGAGCTGACAAAAGATACAAAAAATATCTACGCAAATGACAAAAGACTAACATCCGCTTTAATCATTTATGTCATAAATCATAACCGCTTTAGGCTTTTAATTTTTTTTATCCCACATTTTAACATAACTTACATTTAAAAGTGTATTCTGTCGCTTCGTCCGCCATTACGTTCATCCAAAATTTTCCCTCAATACGCACGCGCAGTGTAAAGGCAATGCATTTTGGGATAGCCTCCGTCTTCAAGGATCCACGGGACCTATCCTTCAAATTCGGGGAAAAGTAGGCCGCATTCGTCGGCTGCATTGAAGGAGTCTTCGAATTGGGACAGGCCTTGGCGCATCGCTGTGACGTCAGCAGCCTTCAAATGCGGCCTTAGACCCATGCAGCCGTCGGATTGGGACACACCTACTGATTAACTTTTGGAGCCATTTTGGTTCAAGATGGCTGCCACAGCGACCTCAGAAAACTAAATTGACTATAACTCAGTCGTTCTTTGAGATATTGAGCTGGAATTTAGTATGATTGTAGCTGAGAGTGCTTATATACATTCCTGATGTAAATTAAAAATCCAAGATGGCCACTTTCGTTAAAAGGGGAAAAAAATACAATAGCGCAGCTATTTTAAAATATATTGAGCTGAAATTTGGTGTGGTTACAGTGGAGAACGTTTCCCATCACACACTGAAATCACAAATCCAACATGGCCACCGTAGCTTAAACGAAAAAAATGACTATAATTGATTATTTTACCATGTTCAGCTAAAATTTGTTGGTAGCTGAGAGCAAAGCCCTATTGTTAAATTTAAACACAAATTAAATTTTAAATTGGCCACAATGTGACAGTCCCGTCAAAGTTACTGCAGGAACTTTCTAGTTTCTATTACCATATTTTCCTCACGATGAGGCGCACCGGATTATAAGGCGCATTAAGCGAAACAAAACAGTCAGATAAGTCAAACTATATTCAATTCATTCACAATAACTTTCAACATTGTTCAGATGTACCACATAAAATTGGTTTGAGGCCAGTAAGCACAACCAGAATTAATACATAAGGCACACTTGATTATAAGGCTCACTGTCAATTTTTGAGAAAATTAAAGGATTTTAAGTGTGCCTTATAGTCCGAAAAATACAGTATTATTCTTTAGCTGTTGTTGCTCTCTTATTAATCCCATTTTTATTAAAAGCAACCTACAAAACACCAAGGCTTTCAAATTTTACTTGATAACCTTGTGTGATAGTTTGGCACTGATACTGATTTGTGCAGATATATGCAGATACAATGTGGATGACATTTCTCCGTTTTCCATGGCAAAAAAAATCTGTCACAGGAGGATGGAGATCTTCACACTTATCACAGCACGAGAAAGACCTCCAGTCAATCACAGGATCAAAATATATTTTATCTGATCAGAAATTGTTTATTTGCTTTCTTAGATTCAGGAAAGGTTGACAGCTGAGTATTATATCAGTTAGAGCCACGAACAGCAGCGTGACTCTTGTTTTAAAAGTTGGAAACAACAGGATGTAGTAGTATGTAGTCTGGATGGACTATACAATAAATGTTTTATATTTTGTGTGCTGATTTATTGAGTTTTACAGCCGTTTGTAAGAAAAATAATTGAACCAAGAGAAGTTCTTGTTGGTTTTGTCACGGCAGGACATTTTTAGTTAAGTGAATCACACTTTATGAGGAAGATAGGCTCAAGGCTCAAGGACAGTACCCCACACTTTACAGGAAAGTTTGAGGTGTTATGAACCTGTTGCTGGTAACCAGTACCAAGAAAACAACAAATGGTTGGAGGCAGAAATAATCACTTGTGTTATGCTGGTGAAGATTCTCAGTCGTCCAGGACATGATAAAATCAAAAAGGCATTCAATACAAGATCAACTGGACTTTATTTGTTGCAAAAGACGTTTCGACCCCTATCCAGGGGGCTTTTTCACTTTTATGTTTATGTTTATGTTTATTAAATTTGTTCATTTTTTTTACAAAAGAAGCAATACAAGACAATCTCATAATGATAGTGTACAAAAATGTAAAAAAAATGAAAGGTAGCAGAAAGAAGAATAAATCTTATTATATCTGCTCCTTATCTCCAACAATCAGATTAAACAACAGTAGTCAAACCATGTAAACAATAATAATCTTCAACCAACTTTTTCCAACAATCAGGTTAAACAATAATATTCTTCAACCAACAGTACAAAATGACTAACTCTTTCTAGTTTTCTAACTAATACTAATACAGTACAAAATGACTAACACTTTCTAATTTTCTAACTAATACAATACACATTACGTTATTTCACATATATTTTTTTAACATATTTGTTTTGATCATTTTTTTAAATGTAAACATTGACTTGGCATTTTTAACTACATTCTCCAAGCCATTCCATAATCTAATTCCCTGAATTGAGGTAGAACGTCCCTTCAAACTGGTTCTGAATTGTGGTTTTACAAACAACTCTGTTCCCTTAAGATTATAACAACTTTGTCTTTTAACAAAGTGCATTTGGATATTTAAAGGTAATGCATTATTTTGAGCTCTATACATAACTGATAAAATATTATAGTCTACCAAATCATGGAACTTCAGTAATTTTAGTTGATAAAATAATGTACTTGATGGATGACGGTAATGCTTTCTAGTGATAATTCTTACAGCTCTTTTCTGTAATACAAAAATAGGCTTTGTGATTGTTTTACACGCATTCCCCCAAACATCAATACAATAGATTAAGTGTGGAACAATGATTGTGTTATACAACAAATACTGTACAGAGCTTTACTTTTCACTTTTCAAAGAAAGTCACTGATTATCTGCAAAAACTCGAAAAGGAGAAAACAATCAATCGATCATTGTATTATAGATTGTACCCGGGGGAGGCCACTCCCTGTTTGTACGGACTTCCAAAAATACACAAAGAAGATACACCTCTCAGACCCATCGTGAGCAGCATGAACTCAGTGACATACAATGTTGCTAAACATCTGGCTGGTATTTTAGCTCCTCTGGTTGGAAACACACCTCATCATATAAAAAACTCCATTGATTTCACCAACAAAGTTCAACATTTGAAGCTGACCCCGGGAGAAACTCTTGTATCATATGATGTGACTTCTCTGTTCACATGCATACCCATTTCTGAAGCAGTAGAAACCGTCAAAAAACGACTTCTACAGGACAAGGATTTGGACAAAAGGACCAACTTCACCCCAGACCACATCTGCACCCTGCTGGATCTCTGCCTTTCCACCACTTATTTCAAGTTCAATGACAGATTTTATAGACAGAAGCACGGCTGTGCCATGGGATCTCCAGTGTCACCCATTGTTGCCAACCTTTACATGGAGGAAGTGGAACAGAGAGCCCTAAACTCATATGAGGGGACAACTCCAAGCCATTGGTTCCGATATGTGGATGATACCTGGGTCAAAATCCGAGGTGGAAGCGTTCACCAGACACATTAACTCGGTCGACAACAACATCAAGTTCAACAAAGAGGATGCTAACGATAACAAGCTGCCTTTTTTGGACTGTTTGGTGCATATGGAGGGAGAGGGCAGTCTCAACATTGAAGTTTACAGAAAACCAACCCACACAGACCAATATCTCCTGTTTGACTCTCACCATCCACTGGAACACAAACTTTCTGTCATCAGAACCTTACAGCATCGGGCAGAACACATCCCCACAAGGACAGAAGGGAAGAAAAAGGAACAGAAACACATCAACAAATCTCTGCAAACATGTGGATATCCCAACTGGGCTTTTGTCAAGTCAGCAAGGAAATCTGCTAAACACAATAATGAACAAAAAAAGACTAACAGACGAAAAAACATTGTCATTCCTTATGTTGCTGGAGTCTCAGAGAATTTCAGAAGGATTTTCAACAAACACAACATCCCAGTACACTTCAAACCCAGCAGGACTCTCAGACAGAGGCTGGTCCACCCTAAGGACAGAACCCCCACACACAAACAGAGTGGTGTGGTGTACGCAGTCCAGTGCAGCGAGGACTGCCCAGACCGCTACATTGGAGAAACTAAGCAACCCATCCACAAAAGAATGTCCCAACACAGGAGAGCAACCTCCTCTGGACAAAACTCAGCTGTTCACCTCCACCTCACGGACAAGGGTCACTCTTTTGATGACCAAAATGTGCAAATTTTGGACAGAGAGCACAGATGGTTTGAGAGGGGTGTGAAGGAAGCTGTTTATGTTGAGAGAAAAACCTTCTCTTAACAGAGGAGGTCTGAGATTTCAATTTTCCAAGACTTATAACTCAGTTTTGGGGTTGATTCCCAGACGTTTTACACCGGATGGGAGCAGAGGTGTCTTGTCTGTGAATTAGACTAACAAAGTTGTTTGAGAAACCTCTGTTGTTGGTTTGTGAGGTGTTTTTTGTCAATCTACATACAGTTGTGTGTTTTCTGCCAGAGACTTCAAGGGAACCCCCTACTGTTAAGGTGTGATCTGTCAATTTACATGTATGTGTTACCTCAGCTTGCAATTTACATATGATGGTGCGTGATTTCTTTAGACTGTTATAACTCCACACGCTCACATTTTGGTTTCAGTGAATTGAAAAAGGGTCGAAACGTCTTTTGCAACAAATAAAGTCCAGTTGATCTTGTATTGAACGCCTTTTTGAAATCACCTGTGTTGTTTGCTCATCAAAGAATTTCAAAGCTCTAAAAGGGGAGGTGAAGATTTACTGGACGCTAAAGCAGATAATACATTTCTAGTTTGTAATGTGAAATTCTCTAGACAATTAAAAACAGCGCCTGATGTCTCCCATACTGGAATTTCTGATTAATCTCTTACTGAAACCTTGATGGTTAATGTGTTCATCTTTTTGTTTTAGGGAATAAAGCTCCATTTTGTACAGGTGCGCTGCGATCTCACTTGTCCAACAGTGGTGCCTCCGTATGGCTCTGATTGTCAACCGGTTGCACATGTGGATGTCACGATCGGTGTGGTGTGGGAGGAAATTAGTCCAATGGTGCAGACAGCAGACTCTCAGAGGCACGAGTAAGAATCAAAACAAACTTTAATGAGACAAATCAAAATACTGACGTGGCGGTAAACATGAAACATGAACTCTAGGACTAAACTAGAACTGTGGCTTTAAAGCTCAAACTGTGGCTGGATTACTAGAACTCAGAACTATAGAGACGTACTCACAGATCAAGGAGCTGAAGCTAAGCAGATACACGACACACCAGGGGAAATGGACGAATGACCCAACAACAAACAGACTGCAGACAGAGTATATATACACACAGACAAGACAGGGAGTAACGACACACACCTGGGAACAATTAACAGAACAAGGCTGACTCTGAAACGTGGGAGGGAAACCAGGGTGACAGAACTCTAGGTTGAACTAAAAATAAAACAAACATGTGGACTAAATTAGAAGGGGACCTAAAAACATGTAGACTACACCAGAAGGGGACCTAAAAATAAACATGAAGACTAAATTAGACGCGGACCTAAAGGGAATATGCAGACTGAACTAGACGGGGACCTAAAATAGAATAAACATGAAGACTAAACATGAAGACTAAATTAGACGGGGACCTAAAATAGAATAAACATGAAGACTAAACATGAAGACTAAACCAGAAGGGGACCTAAAGGAAAATGCAGACTGAACTAGACGGGGACCTAAAATAAACATGAAGACTAAACAAGAATAAACATGAAGACAAGACCAACAGAGGGAAGGAGAACAACAGGCAGACCTGAGGGACAACATGTAAAACCAATCAGACTGAGACAGAGGGAGCCACCCTTACAGTGGAGGTGATGCAGGAGCTGCTGCAGCCCAGTCTCTGGGGTCTGATGCCTGGTCCCCACTGCACAACTCGAAACGCGCCTGCCACCCCCTTTTGGCCGCTGGTCACGGTCCCACTGAGCCACTGAAGACCGTCTGATGACGTACACTAGGGGGTAGCAGAGGGAGGGGCTCTAGCTTGTTTTCCGGGTTCAGTTGTTGTTTTAACTGCACCTCCGACGGTCTTTGATGAGATAAAACGTTTTTTTTTTATGTTTGGGGTGATCTACACTGGAGAGTACAGCAGCCTGTCAGCAGCAACTGTAAAAATGCCACGTTTATTACCGGAGTTTGGTTTCAATTCATGGAGGCTCGATCCGGTGAGTTTAAAAAGTCCAAAAAGAGTCCCGTTGTGGTTGTGTAATCAGATAGTAGAGGCTCTCCAGACTGTTTGCTGGACGCGTCGAGCCACCAGAGATCGAATTTTATGGCGTTGGCAGTTCGACGCCGACGCGCGCGTGCGTGTGCAGGCTGCCACCGCGCCGCTTCGATCAGTTGAATCGCGCCGCTTCCCGGCTCGCCGTGACTCCACGCGTCTCCTCATAGACTTTGAATGTAAACCGGCCGCTTCAGCCGCCCGAAACCGGGGGCAGTGGGTACCAGGCATAAGCCCGCAGATCTGCGGGCATGATGTCATGCATTTAAAAAGCCTCTGTAAACAAAGAAGACAGCATGTGAAGTGTTCATGTCAAGTCTGTTGGACAGCAGAGACTTCAAACGTTATAAAAGTAGTGTTTTTATATTGATTTTGTTTTATATTTACTTCAAAATACAACCAGAAATATGACAGGTAATTGTCGCCATATTGTGTGCGCATTTTACGCACGTGCAGTGCATTTTTTGGATGTTTTATGACCAAAAACTGAATGAATTCAAAATGAAAGTAATTTTTCCGATTTCCCTGAACTCACCACATTTCTGAAGCAACCAATCAGAAAGCATGGCATTCATTTTGATTCGTGATCGGAAAAAAACTGAAGCACAAACTGTTTTGGCGATGGAGTTTTGGCGATCCTGGGTGAAAGAAGCACCATTGACAGTTCGGATATTGCAGTTGGTTTTTTTTTTTATTAGTTAGTGTGCATTAGTGTGTGTGTGAAGAGTTTGTACCGTATTCTCCGGTGTATAATACGCACTTTTATTGCTCATTTGAATATCCTGCGTATTATACACCGAAGCGTATTATCTATGGATTTTTTCCCATATTTTTAGACCAATTTTTAGCTCTGATTCGCCGTTTTTCATTTTGGCCAAAAATGGTGCAGTACCAGTTTTGGCCGCTATGGGCGCTAATGCGCCCTGTAGTCTGTTTATTCAAACTGTTTAAATTCATGCTGAATAGCAAATGTTATTCCAAAATGTTATTCATGAAGGATTTCTCTTCTCAAACCTGCAGTGAAGATTCAGTGACACTGTTTATCTCATTTTAGTTTGAGCTCAGGACAATCTCCTCAGAAGATACTTTTGTTTTTGTCCTAATTAATATTCAGATGAACAATATCTGTTTTTGCTATTATCATTAACATAGGTCCCATATGTGACGCTTTAATGACGTTGTTTTAACCAAACCAACAGGTTAACAGTGTTGTGTGTAGTGTTAAGATCAGTTTTTATCATAAAATGCTGACATCTGAAACTAACACTTTATCTTTATGACAATTTGTAATGTTTGATTCAAATTAAAAGTAATAAAAGTATTACTGTCCCTTCAGGAATAACTCCCAAAAAGTTCATTACTGAGAGCGATCAGAGAAGTGTTTCTGAGGTCACGGTTGTATCACTAGTTTCAATGGGTTTGGCGCCATCTAGTGGCCATAAAAAAGACTGTCACGGCAGCGCGTATTATACACCGAAGCGTATTATCTAAGGGTTTTTCTGATTTATTTCCAACAATATGACAAAGCGTATTATACACCGGAGCGTATTATACACCGACGAATACGGTAATCAGTTTTTGGTCTGGTTGTCTGAATGAAAGGGGGAAAAAAAACAGAGAATTCCTGATGGAGATACTGTTTTGACATACGGTACATAGTAAATAGTTGTAAAAAAATGCATGGGAAGACCACAATATGATGTAAAAATATGTATACTAATTCGTTTTTTACTAAGTTTGTACACAAGTTCTTAAAAGTTACCAATGAAATTTTCATTTTAGGCTGTCAAAATGGTTCGTTCAATATTTTTAGTGAATTTCATATTAAACATATCAATATTTTTCATAGGGCTCTGGATGTTGTGGGGTTGTGTTGGCTTACGCAACTCTGCAATATCGCGTGGACATCGGGGGCAGTTCCCTTGGATTGGCAGACTGGGGTGGTGGTTCCCCTATTCAAAAAGGGGGACCGTAGGGTGTGTTCCAACTATAGAGGGATCACACTCTTAAGCCTCCCTGGTAAGGTCTATTCAGGGGTTCTGGAGAGGAGGGTCCGTCGGATAGTCGAACCTCGGATTCAGGAGGAGCAGTGTGGTTTTCGTCCTGGTCGTGGAACACTAGACCAGCTCTACACCCTCAACAGGGTCCTGGAGGGTGCGTGGGAGTTTGCCCAACCAGTTTACATGTGCTTTGTAGACTTGGAAAAGGCATTCGACCGCGTCCCTCGGGGGGTTCTGTGGCGGGTACTCCGGGAGTATGGGGTACCAGGCCCTTTGATATGGGCTGTTAGGTCCCTGTACGACCGGTGTCAGAGCTTGGTCCGCATCGCTGGCAGTAAGTCAGGCTCGTTTCCGGTGAGAGTTGGACTCCGCCAAGGTTGCCCTTTGTCACCGATTCTGTTTATAACTTTTATGGACAGAATTTCTAGGCGCAGCCAAGGTGTTGAGAGGATCCGTTTTGGTGGCCTTAGAATCGCTTCTCTGTTTTTTGCAGATGATGTGGTCCTATTGGCTTCATCAGCTCGTGATCTACAGCTTTCGCTGGAGCGGTTTGCAGCTGAATGTGATGCGGCCGGGATGAGGATCAGTTCCTCCAAATCCGAGGCCATGGTCTTGAGCCGGAAAAGGGTAGCGTGCCCTCTCCGGGTCGGGGAGGAGGTCCTTACCCAAGTGGAGGAGTTTAAGTATCTCGGGATCTTGTTCACGAATGAGGGAAAACTGGAGCGTGAGATCGATAGGCGGATAGGTGCAGCGTCCGCAGTGAAGCGGGCGCTGTACCGGTCTGTCGTGGTGAAGAGAGAGCTGAGTCAAAAGGCAAAGCTCTCAATTTACCGATCGATCTACGTTCCCACCCTCATCTATGGTCATGAGCTTTGGGTTATGACCGAAAGAACAAGATCTCGGATACAAGCGGCTGAAATGAGTTTTCTCCGCAGGGTGGCTGGACTCTCCCTTAGAGATAGGGTGAGAAGCTCAGTCATCCGGGAGGGACTCGGAGTAGAGCCGCTGCTTCTCCACATCGAGAGGAGCCAGTTGAGGTGGCTCGGGCATCTGGTTAGGATGCCTCCTGGACGCCTCCCTGGTGAGGTGTTCCGGGCATGTCCCACCGGGAGGAGACCCAGAGGAAGACCCAGGATACGCTGGAGGGACTATGTTTCTCGGCTGGCCTGGGAACGCCTTGGGATTCCCCCAGAGGAGCTGCTCCAAGTGGCTGGGGAGAGGGAAGTCTGGGCCTCCCTACTTAGGCTGCTACCCCCGCGACCCGACCCCGGATAAGTGGAAGAAAATGGATGGATGGATGGATATTTTTCATACTCGGGTTTTGTTTTTTTATGGTTTTTTTTGCTCCAATGTGTTAATGCATTTTGTCAAAATGAAACTAAAACTGTAAAATCATGAAGCCTAAGTTGTCCCAAAAATAATGATACCAAACAAGGCAAGGTAAATAGTTTTTATGATGAAAATATAAGGGTACCGGCAATTCAAAATTATACCAAAACGGCCATTTAGACCTCAGACCCAATTTAGAGCATGAGACGGCTGAGCACAGACTGAGTCCGAACCAGGAGACAAACATCTTCTGTTTAAAGGTGCAATATGTAATTTCTGGAACACGCTGGAACTTAGGAAAATTTTGAACAGAGACACGTTTCTGGTCCCTCCCCCTCAGAGCCATGCTCCCTCTTGCTCTCAGCTCTGCTTCCGAATGCTCCGCCTCCACTGCATGTCCTGTCAGCCGCTGCGAAGTTCTGTGTTTATATGTTAATAAAACGTTCTAAAAATAAAATAAAAACAGGGAGCGCTGGTCCAGCACACCAGAACACCATGAAATCTGCACAGCCACGTTGGACATGAGTTTAATTTGCTCGTGACAAATTCATTCATTTCCTCAATGTTTCTGTCATGAATCAGTGGAGGAGGAAGCGATCACTTGACTTTTGGCAAAAAAACAAAAGAAAAGTCCAGATCAGGGATGAAGAAGGGGAATTTAATACATTTGTGTCACATACAAAACAGTTTTGCATCGCTTTGCAATACTTTGAACGAGAACCTGCGCGGCCGCTGCGGGCTGGGACAGGCGGGGGCGTGGGTTAGGAGCGTGAGAAGTGAGAAGCTCTGTTTTTATTGGCTGGTTAAAAACTCTGTTTTTATTGGCTGGTTAACGGCGGGTCACTGTGGCTTTTTAGAAATGCTTTTAGAGAAGCAAGGGGACTATAGTTTTTTTCAGAGATTACTTTGTCTAACATCAGTCTGTCAGGAGATAGTGACAGAGTGAAGAAATATGTTAAAAATATATTTTTAGACAACTTACAGACTGCACTACAGAACTGCAGACTGCAGCTTTAATAAAAAATAACAAAATCACTCACACTTTTCTTTTCAAAATTGTAGTCTGGATGACAAAGAATCAAACCTCCACTGATTGTTGTTCATGTCGTTTGACCTTTTAGTGATGACTTTATGAGTGCTTTTACATACCAGTTTCTATTTTTAGCAGAAAAAAAAGACACCATGTTTCCCATAATTTCCTTTAACAAATCAATTAATACCGGTAAGTAGTTTTATGGATGATTACATGCAAAGTTTATCTCTTGTCACGGAGTCTCAGACATTAAAGTATTTGAACAGAGAGTAATACTTTCCATTTTATTAATATTCACTTCAATTTAATGACATTTTTTAAAAATGCTGAAAATGTCAACATGTTACGATTGATACCAAAAGGGCAAAAACACACAAAAAAACTATTTAAAAGCTACAGCCATCCACAATTTACCACTAGCTGTGTGTCTGTTTGATACAGCTATACAACATCAATTAAGTTTAGTATTGTGGTTTCCAGCAGCCATAAAAGGCCACAAGAATGAAACAACTCAATCAATCAAAACATTTTCTGGTCAAATGCTTATTCTTTATTTGTTTTTAGACTTCTGATTAAGCCTTTCTTAATTCACATTTATGACATTCATGATATTTGCAGAACCAGAGACACGTATGCAATAAATAGAAATGTGTTGTATGTATTTACAGTTTTGGAGATATTTACATTAAAGTGAATGCTAAACAGAATTTAGCACAAAAAGTTGCAAAATTGCATGGTTACGCAAAAATTTAACTTGAATAAATTTATTCCCAGTAATCCTAATTCACAGTGGTTGTTTGACATGTCAAATTACCAGTAATCATATACACAAAGACATTGTTATAATTTGAGGTAAGTTGAAGAATATAACTCTACTAGAAAATTATCAGCTGACCTTGGCTTATTTGTCTGTTGATAGTGGCTCACATGCAGACAAAGAAGTCAAAATGTCTGCCCTAAAAGGCGCCCTGTGCCTCCAAATGTCCAATATCAGTAAGGCTTCAAAATGTTTATCACTGTTTTTATTCCAGGAGTTTTCATTAGATCATTGAAAGTTGAATGAAAGCAAACAAATCTCATGTTTTAGACTTCGCCAGTTCCTCCCGCACCCAACCTAGAACAAGGTTATCAAGATATGGAGAGACCCAAAGATAAACATGGATTCTGCTGTGTAGGCCATGTTTTCCACCCACTGCCACCAGTGTGGAGCTGCTCAGCATCCCAGCATGCCGCCGTGGAGATCGAGCAGCGTAACAAATGCAGGAAGAAGGATATCTGCAAGAAACCCTCGCCCAGGACAACCATCCAACTCTGTCATGTGGACCGACATGTGTGTGTATGTGTGTGTGCAATAACAGATGGACTTTGTGTTTGAATGAAAACTGAGGACAGACAAGGAGGTGCATGTGTGCCCTTCAACACAAGCCTAAAAGCAAACAGTGAAAGAGCAGCATTGTTCAGCACGTCCAGCAGAAGTGAGACAACTAATCACAAGCTAAGGGTAAACAAAGAGGACATTTAGACTTTAAGTATGGATTCTTTGTCTTTGCTCAACTTTGGATTGAAATCATTTCATATCTAGACATTTATATTCATTATAAAATGGCTTTATCACTTTTCTGACAAAAAAATCTATTACTTTGCTGAAAGTCTATGCATTTTCTAAGCAACATATATTGAGATTTATACTGTAGTCTGTGATGAAGCTGTAAAAGTGGCATTATATACTGAGCACCTCTATCATTCATTCACTCAACCTTTATTTATACAGGCTAGTCTCATTGAGCAACGGGGACTCATTTACAAGAGGGACTTGTTCAAGACAGAACATATAAAGTTCAGACAATAATAACAGTAAACAATGACAACAATAAACTACATCAAAAATGCAGATAAAATAAGAGTAGTGTATAAAACAATAAATCAGGGTGAAATACTAAAAACAAGAACATATCTGCTTTGATTTTTCTGTTGACATTATCAAATGTTTGAAATCCATTAAAGAAATCAAGGTGAACATCTTTAGTTCCTGTTACAAGGTGTTCCAGGTTGCAGGAGCTGAGTAGGAAAAGGCCTTTTTGCCAAGTTCAGTTTACAGTGAGGGAACACTGCAGGTAATGATGGCCTGAGAGCGCATGTTGTAACTGCACTGACGATGTGACATGTGGGAGGAGATATAAGAAGGTAGCAGACCAAGGAGGGATTTATAGATGAAAATGAACCAGTGTGAGAGTCTAATGATAATGACCAGCTGACCAAGGAGTACAGGGTGCAGTGATGGATACAACCAGTTATGAATCTTAGTGCGCCATGGTAGACAACATCCAACATCTGCAAGGAGCTGGCAGTGGCATTCATGTAAATAATGTCACCATAGTCAATGGCTGGTAGGAAGGTAGAGGTTACGATGTGTTTTCTGGTGTTCAGAGTTAAGCAAGATCTATTTCTGAAAAAGAAACCCAGTTTTAGTTTCAGTTTCTTTATCAAGTTTTTATCAGAGACTCTACTTCGGCTGAGACGAGCTGGTCTGGGAAGCTCAGTCCTCACCTCCTTCTACAGGTGTGCAGTGGAGAGCATCCTGTGCTCCAGCATCAACATGTGGCATGGAGGCTGTACAGCTGCAGAAAGAAAAACTTTACAGAGAGTGGTGAAAGCTGCACAGAAGATGTTGGAGTCAGCCCCCCCACCATCACAGACATCTACACCTCCAGATACAGGAAGAGGGCCACCTGCATCATGAAGGACCCCACTCACCCAGCACATACACTTTTTACCCCGCTCCCCCCAGGAAGGAAGTTAAGGAGCATTAAGTGTAGAACCACTAGACTGAGGAACAGCTTCTACCCTGAGGCTGTTAAACGCATGAATATCTAACCAGAATAATCTCTGTGAAAAATCACATCATGTTGCTGCTGATCTGTTACATGTTACTGTGTTCCTTTGCACTCATCTGCTCACACAGGCTCATGTTCATGCTGTTGTTCAGCGTATTGTGTTTATTGTTTAGTTATTAGTGCTTATTTTTAGCCAATGTTTTTCTTAGTTCATATTTTATATATTTTTACTGTTTTTGTTTTACATTTTATTGTTGGATGCAACTGGATCCTTTGTACAAAATTTTATTCCACAACATGTACCACATGTGTTACGAATGACAATAAAATATATCTGTATCTGTATCTGTAAAAGAGAGATGTGCATCAACCACAATCCCCAAGTATTTGTTAGAATCCACAAATTCAATAGGAACACCATGCATGAATGAGATAGGGGGAAGAGTTGCTGGCACCAGCTTTCTGTTGGAAAACAACATCCCTTTGGTTTGGTCAGCATTTAGCACCAGCTTGAGATGGAATAAGTCTGACTGAATGATGTCAAATGCAGACTGTAGAAGCTGGAAAACCTTGGCCACTCTGTTAGCTCGGCAATAAACAACAGTGTCATTGTCACTGAGACGCAAGGATGTGTCATGAATGTCTTGACCTACATAATTTATATAAATTGTAAAAAGAGTGGGACCTAAAACTGAGCCTTGTGGCACACCATTGGTGACCGTTAGGTAGCTAGATGAAGTACCATTATGTCGAACACATTATCTCTGACCTGAGAGATAGTTTGAGAACAAGCCAACAGTGTGATCTGAGAAGCCAATATCTGAGGGTTTATGGCATAAGATGTCATGAGGTATCAAAGGCTTTGGGCAGGTCTAAGTAAAGTGCTTGACACAATCACATCGGCCACCAGCAAGACGATCGCAGAACTCAAAGTAATCGTCGAGGACAGGAACGCGTGGAGAGGACAGATCCATAAAGTGGCCGAAATTCGACTTCGACTAAATGGCTAATCATCATCATCATCATCAAGTAAAGTGCAGTACAGTAATCCATAGCATCCAAAGCTTCAACAACATAATTAAAAACCTTTAGCGAAGCAGTCATTGTGCTATGTTGTTTCCTGAAGCCAGATTGGAGAGAAGATAAAATATTAAAATAGTCTAAATCCTTCTTGACTTGAGTATTAATCAGGTTTTCTAACATCTTTAGCTACAACATAGATTTTGGAGATTGATCGATAATTGTTCAGCATAGTGGGGTCTCCTCCCTTCTATGATGGCAGCACAAACATTGTTTTCCAAGAATCAGGGACAGTATTATGTTGTATAGACAGATTGAAAATGCATGACACCGGTTCTGCTATAATTTGTGCTGCTAGACTTAAGAAGTAAGGAGGGAGGTCATCAGGGCCTGCAGATTTTCTATTATCATATTATTTTCAAATCTTCAACGAAAGAAAAAGGGCTTTTTATGCTGCTTTCTGACAACATGCATCTAACATTACTTACTGATTTGCAGATAGTTGCTTTGTCAAACACTTTTCTCAAGATAGCTGAGTTTATTGACACACTGAATATTTTCTGCCATTTCTGATGATAAAATGTTTGAGACAAAGTTAACATGCTTGTCAACAAAGTGCCTGTTGCATTTATGAAAACAGTAACTCTATTTCTCTAAACTGGTTATAAATAAGTGTCTGCTCTCTTATATGTTAAGTTACCTTTAAGTTGTTGTTTCATTAGATAGTTTCCTCATTCAGCATGTTTCAGTTCACTTTATTCATGCAACCTTTATTTAGACAGATAAGCCACATTGAGCCTCGAAGACTCATTTACAAGTGAGATCTGCTAGACAGACAAAAAGTAAGGAAATTAAACACATTAGGAAATTATAATTAGCCGTTGTTTCTCTTCAGTTTCCCAAATTCCTCTGCACTGGCTCAAGACTTCATTTAGTCAGTACGTGTGCTCTCACTTATTAATAACTTCTCCCTGCACACGTACTTCAGAGATTGTTTAGGCTATCATCAGAGCCTCCGGTTCAGCAGTTCGGTTTTTCCTGTTCCCAGTTACTTTGTGGGTTCTGGGAGATTTTGCTCTGTATGCAATTTAGGCCTCAGTCAGTTTTTCCTTTTATTAAATGTTCAAAGTCATCTGCCCCCAGAGGCTGTACGTTGAGATCTGCAACATGCTAATCATGACAAAAAGGTGCAATACTGATAACATTTGTATTTTTTAGCAGTCTGGTTTTGCTATCGCAGCTATAATGACCTCATGCATTTTGAGTTTTTATTTGTTCTTTTTATTTTAGAAGATTCAAATGCAGACATTCACAATATTTTCATACTTTGTAATTATTATTTTTTACTTGCCTTAAGTTTTTGAAGTAAAATACCAGTTTTCGTTTATGAATCTGAAGCTTAACGATGAACAAAAACATGATCCAGGGTCAACTTTTAGGTCTGTGTCTCGTACGCTTTACTGGTCCAATATTTTATGACTTCCTAACTGCTCTGGTCATTGTTGAAGTGACTGATGTATTTTAAGTGAACGATGTGAAATAACCCACTGAATATATGTGAGAAAGGGCTCTGGGTGTTTGGCGGTGGATGGTTGAACGTGTGTGCCGACAGTCCTATCAGTAGATAACATTGTGTCGGGCGGCGGGTTGACTTTGCTGACCTGGAGGCTTGAAATCATTTTGGGTCTGGCCATGTGTTCTCCTGATAAAGACAGAGGGTGTTCCCTCCTTTGAAAACCACCTCCAGCATTTCTGGCCTTCCTGCCTTCAGTGAAAGGTGCACAAACAGTGTTTTATAAAATGTTGTACTTTTCAGACACAGATTAGAAAAAAATCACAGCTTTCATCTTCATCATCTGCTCTATTCAAGTGCTCTATTAAAACAAGATATTTAAAACTAAATAAACAGTATTATGTTGATTTTATGGCTTTTAGCTATTAATAAGTTCGTTTTGCCCTCACTGCTCAGCCATGTGAATAATAAACCAATGATCCGTCAATCTAAAGATTTATATTTTAGAGAAATCAAAGTAACATTCATTTAGTTGTTCGTTCACTTGTTGCTGCTGTTCTACAGAAACACACGGATGCCTGCCGAGCCTTTCCTCCTGTCAACATGTTTTCACTTAACGTATTTTCCACCGTACCCGTCGCACCGCCCTATAAGCCACATCAGTACAAATATGTCTAATAAAGTGGAAAAATCCATAAATACGTTGCATCGCTGTATAAGTCCCATCTATTATGCGTCACCGCTGACACGTCACGTTTGTTACGCATCACCCCTGACATCCCAGAAATGTGGATCGAACCCAGAAATGTGGGCCAGTGTTGTGCCAAAAATCAATGGGCTGCCCAATGGCAGCTGTGGGAGCATGCACGGGAGGACTTTAATGAGAATTTAATAAGATTAACACTTAAAAACAATTATTTGTTTGCTCGAAATTACAGTAAAGGTGTGTCTCAGTTGAGCTTTTACTTAAATGCACTTTGACGGTCAAATCAGCTGCATTTTGTGGGAGCGGCACAACGAAATGAAGCTGATTCTGTTGCTCCAGGCAGACAACGGTGGCAGGCTATAGCAAGCTGATTGTGCCATTAATAGCCACTTTTACCTATTGCATGGCACAATGGCATGCCTTACTAGTGCCATCTAATGGCTAAAAATGGTAGTATTTAACCCTGATGCATGCTCAAGTATTTAACGTTTTCAGTCAGAATGAATGAAAACGGTCATGTCTCAGCCCAAAATTGGTTTATAAATATGGGAAAGAAATTCCATAAACCCTGCAACTTATTATGTCTATAAGTTGCAGGGCATGCTAATTATGCAAAAACTGTGACTTATAGGCCCAAAAATATGGTACATTCTGTCCTGCAACTCCTGTTAACTACCGTATTTGTCGGATTATAGGTCGCACCTTTTTATGGTTTTTTCAAGGCCTGCAACCTTTAATCCGGTACGACCTATTTATGGATTTTTTTCCATATTTTTAGACCAATTTTTGACTCAGTTATGAGCCTTTTCAGTTTGGCAGAAAATGGTGCAGTACCACTTTCGGCCGCTAGGGGCGTAATGCAGTACCACTTCCAGAGGAGTACACTGACCCAAGAAGAAGAAGAAGACCGTTTCCAGCTCATGTGTCTGAAAAAAAGCTCCTCTGCTCGGACTGAATGTCGGCCTCCTGGTCTGGATGTACCGGTAGCTTTGTTAGCTCTGTTCTAATGTCGTAATTAGCTCCGCCCTTTAGCTCCGCTTATTGGATATCTCTCCCGCGCGTTAGCGCTCTACTGAAAACCTTTTATTCCACGCCGACTTACCGGATGGGCCCACCCCTCGGGTCGATAAAACCTCTCGACCGAGATGAATCTGCCCTCTTCTTCATTCAGCCCGAATGATAACCTTGGTCAATTCCAGAAAAATTCATCTATCAATTCATCAAAATGGCAAGACTCTGTCCTAAGTGCAAAGCTGGCATGATCTACAGCTTTGACGAACACGACGTCTGCGAGGGTTGCCTGGGAGCCGAGCACGCGGTCCCGGACAAAGAGTGCCCCTCCTGCGCCAAGCTGCCGATAAGCAAGAGGGAGCGGGGCGCAGAGCTGTTCAGTCCCATCGAAGACGACGAGTGGACTCTCCACGACCGGACGCTGTTGGACAGACCTACCGACCTCGAAGCGGTCGCAACGGACCGCGGGGAAGTGAGCGGCGTGCAAAGCGCCGCTCCCTCCCTCCTGGAGAGCGAGGCTTCGGACGAGGACCATATGAGCGAATGCTCGGAGGTCCCCTCCCAGCCTTGACCGGCGGACGCCCCTCTCCAAATGATGGGCTCCCTGATGCAGGACCTGCCCTCCATCATCCACGGGGCGGCCGCGCTGAAGGGCCTGTCCGTGCCAACCTCTTCTCCGCCTTGGCCGAACGACCTAGCGGGCTTGAGGTACGGCACCATAACACAGCGACGCCCAGACCCGGTCTAGCCTCGCTTCCCGGCCGTGACGGAACTCTGGAACGAGGCTGCGGCAACGCCCACCAAAATCAAGGCCCCAGTGACCTCCTTCGCGGGAATCACAAGGGTAGAAGGCTTCACGGACAAGACCTTCCGATCGGTGCCCCCACTGGAGCAGAGCCTCTCAGAGGTGTTCGGGGCAAAAACCGCCAGGTCGGACCACAGGCCGATTCCTAGCAGACGCCACGACCAAACGGTGCTACAGCTAACAGGCCGCGTGCACCAGCTAGCGGCCCAAGCCGGCGCAGCGAGCAACAACATGGCCCTCCTAACATACCAGATCTCCAAGCTGGTTGAGGACCCGAACCTGCCAGAGGAGACAGCAAGCACGATGGGGAAGGTGGCGGACGTCATCCTAAACCTCAGCGCCGCATCCATGGTATGTTGGTCGCGCGCGGCGGTCTTGCTCCAGATGGTACACCGTACCACGTGGCTAAAGCACGCGCCATCAATGCCCGACAGGCTACAAAAAGAACTTTTAGAGGGACCGGTGTCGGCGGAGGAACTTTTCGTTTACAACCTGAAGGAGCTGGTGGAAAAATTTAAAAAGAAGGACGAAGTCGCCGAGACGGTGCGAAGCTTCATGTCCACCCGCCCGCCAGCTCAACACTCGGACGGTTGGAGGGACCGTCGAGACCAGAGACAGTCCATAGCAGCAGCAACGGGCTCTCGCTCACCCCAGCAGCCAGCTCCATACAAGCAGAAGCAGCAGAAGCAGCAGCAGCAGCAGCGACCATGGGACGGGGATCAACGCGTGCCACGAGGCCGCGGGTACCAGGCCCGAGGCGGGTACCAGGCCCGGGGCGGACACCAGACCTGGGACAGTCAAAAGCAGCAGCAGCACCCCTACAATCGACCGCCATCGAAAAAATTACTCGACAGACGAAGCCGAAGCCGTGTAAAACCCATAGCTCGCTGCTTCACATTGAGTCACGTGACGCTAGCTCAGCTCACGCGCAGGCCAGCAGAGCTCCGTCTCATCACGTGTTTAACTGGCGTTCCACGTACATGAGTGGCACCACCTCTCTGCAGCTCGACAACAGCTCCAAACGAGATAACAAGAGACAAAACTCTCAGATTGAACAAGCACCGCCGCCTAAAAGACGAGAAGTGCCCAGCGGGAGCAACGCACCACCAGAGTGTGTGCTCGCCGCAACAACAAACGTGTTGACGTCAGACGCAGGGTCGAAACACGTCACTGACGCGGTAAGCCAGCCCTTTTTGGGCGGGGCCCCTGTGGGTTACCATGGTAACGGAGGGAGGCCCCATCGACTGACTGACGCTCATGATGCGCACGAGGCAGCAAGACCTCGCGTTGCCTCTGAGCAGAAGATACAAGCAGTGGCAGAAAAAATGCAGTTTAGACAAATGGCTGTACAAACTCATGAGGAAGGGTTATGCACTCCAGTTTGCTGCAAAACCACCACCTTTCAGGGGAATCCTGGAAACAGTGTTGTCAGACCCAAAACAAAACTCCTCCCTACTGTCAGAAATTCAGGAAATGCTGACAAAGGGAGTGATCTCCAAGGTGGCAGAGGAAGAACAGAACAAAGGGTTCTATTCTCGTTATTTTCTCGTCCCCAAGAAAAAAGGGTGCTTGAGACCAGTTTTGGATTTGTCGGTTTTCAACAAATCCATTATGGTGAGAGGTTTTCACATGCTCACAATAAAACAGCTGCTGAGGAATGTCCACAAGGGAGACTGGTTCACATCCCTGGATCTGAAGGATGCTTACTGGCACATCAGCATCATCCCACAGCACAAGAAATACCTGAGGTTTTCCTTCCAGGAGAACCAATTCGAGTTCAACAGACTGGTTTTCGGCTACTCGCTTGCGCCCAGAACATTTTCAAAGTATGTAGAAGCGGCGGTATGCCCACTTCGCTCAGCAGGGATGCGGATTCTTTTTTACTTAGACGATCTGCTCATTTTAAGCAGGTCGAGAGAGGAGGCAGCAGCTCAGACCAGAGTGTTAGCAGAGCACCTGCTGGATGTAGGGTTCGCTGTAAACTGGATGAAAAGCTCAGTCATCCCAGCACAATCCATTGTTTACCTGGGGGTAGAACTGGCTGTCAGAGCAGAGGGCAGCTGATCTGACAGCACAGCTGAAGCGCGTCCAGCCGGGGAAGGTGGTGACGGCAGCAACAATTATACAGCTATTAGGCCTGATGGCAACCGCCCATGTTGTGATAAATTTGGGTTTATTACACATGAGATCGATTCAACGTTGGCTTGCCAGCCTGCACGTGGACCCGGTGCGCCAGAAGCGCAGGATGGTGCTGGTTCCCCATCCGTGAAAACAGACCTACGTCACTGGGGAAACACCCGCATCCTGAAGGAGGGTGTCTCCATGACCACACCTACGTCTCACATCCCAGTGTTCACAGATGCTTCTCTAATGGGATGGGGAGGGAACGTGTCTGTCCCAATCAATAGGAGGAAGGTGGCCAAACCACATCCACCTCCACATAAACATTCTGGAGCTAATGACAGTCCAGAAAGTGTTACAGCACTTTACTCCGCTGGTTCAACAGCAACATGTACTGGTGCATACCGACAACCAGGTGGCAGCATCATACATCAATCGTCAGGGGAGATCTCGCTCAGCTCATTTACTGCACATTGCCAGGCAACTGCTGCTTTGGGCTCACCAGAACCTGCTCTCATTGAAAGTAGTGTACATCCTTGGGGTGTTGAACGTGGGAGCGGACATCATGTCGAGAGGGGGGCCACGTCACGGGGACTGGTCCCTCCACTCAGACATAATAAATCAGATCTGGGCCAGGTTCGGTCGTGCAGAAATAGACCTTTTTGCAGCCCGGAACAACACTCAGTGTCCACTCTGGTGCTCGTTGAACCCCAAGGACAATCCTCCTCTGGGAGTGGACGCTTTTGCGCACAGATGGTGGTCAGAAAAGAAGTTATATGCTTTTCCACCAGTACCACTCGTACCAAGGGTGCTGGAGCGAGTCTGGGAAGAGAAACTATCACTCATCCTCGTGGCTCCAGAGCGCAAATATGCTCTTTGGTTCCCAGACCTGCAGCGACTGGTAGTGGACAGTCCCCTGCAACTACCATGGAGAGAAGATGCACTTCTCCAAGCGGGAGGGGCGATCAGGCACTTCCCAGAGATAGGCCAACGCCTTTGGGCCTGGAAGCTGAGCGGCGCCATCTAACAAATTTAGGCCTCACCCCAGCTGTAGTCCAGACGATTCAGGACGCTCGAGCTTCATCCACAACAACGTTTTATGCGTCTAAGTGGGCAGCTTTTCAGCAGTGGTGCAGGGAAAAAGACATTGAGGCCATAGCATGTGACATGGGCTGTGTTTTGTCATTTTTACAACTGCTGTTAGAGAGAGAATTAGCCTTCAGCACCATAAAAGTATATGCGGCGGCTATTTCATCGTGTCACAAGGGGTTTGGTGACAGGAAGTTATTAAATCATCCTCTGATGAAACGTTTCCTGAAGGGCGTTAGACGCCATAGACCCATGAAGCGTGACCTCACCCCCCAGTGGGATCTGACATTAGTTCTAGGCGCTTTATCCAAAGCTCCCTTAGAACCTTTAGAGGAGGTGTTAATGAAGTTTTTGTCCATTAAAACTGCTCTCCTGTTAGCACTCACGTCTGCAAAAAGGGCGAGTGACCTTTGTGCACTTTCTGTGGCTCCCTCTTGTTTACAAATTAAACCTGATGGTAGCTCAGCAACTTTGAGGCCTAATCCGGCTTTCATACCAAAGTCTATCACCAGCAGTTTTAGATCACGGACAATAACACTGAGTGGGTTCCATCTCCCTCCTCATGCATCAGAGAAGGAAGCTAGGTCACATTTATTGTGCCCGGTCAGAGCACTCAGATGTTATGTGACACGCACAGCGGGTGTGCGTCACTCTCAAAACCTGTTTGTCCGTTATAGGGACAATTTAGCTGGTCGCGCTCTGTCCTCGCAGCGCCTCTCTCACTGGCTGTGTGAGGCCATAACAGAGGCCTACAAAGTTCTGGAAAAGAGCCTCCTACGACTCTGCAGGCACATTCCACGCGAGCGATGGCTTCCTTCACAGCTCTGCATGGTGGGATGTCGTCAGCAACATCTGTTTAGCGATGGCATAGGAGCTCGCCCTGTTCTTTCATCCGTTTCTATTTACGGGATGTTTCTACTTTTTCTATGACTCATTCAGTACTGGGAGTCCTGGATAAGTAGTTGGAGAATACCTCCTAATGTGTTTGGTTAACCCACACCTGCTTAATGGAAGACCGGAAGTGGAAAATGTTCACCATCAGTATCAGAGATTGTTTACTGTGGTCTTTTGAATGTTGTTCTAACTGTTTCTCTGTACATAGTTCATGTAACAGTTCAGTTTTTACCCTATTGAAGGGTGGCAGCCAGAGTGTGTTCATCTCTCTGACAATGTTGCAAGCACAAAAAAACCCAACAACAAACAAACAAACACATTATCAATGTTGATGCATGTTGCACAGCAGCAGGGCATGCCTGGAGGCTACATCAGAGGCTTGCATGCCCTTCCTCCAGCCTACCACCTGCCCTTCCTCAATGCTTCCAGATACAGGGTATGTTTATGCATGAGGAAGGATGTGCTTAATTGTGATTGGGTGAGCAGATGCTCCACATTGGTTAGGATCCAATGTGGCATGGACTATTTCCTGCTACGCCCTTTATTCCAATAAGCGGAGCTAAAGGGCGGAGCTAATTACGACATTAGAACGTTGGTTACGTATTGTAACCCCAGATTCTATGAGTAATTAGCGGAGCCCTTTAGCTATTGGGCCACCCTGTATCCCAAATGGCTGAATGATTAGCTATTTTGGAGGTAGATTCACCTCGGTCGAGGGGTTTTATCGACCCGAGGTGTGGGCCCATCCGGTAGGTGGACGTGGACTAAAAGGTTTTCAGTAGGGCGCTGACGCGCGGGAGAGATATCCAATAAGTGGAGCTAAAGGGCTCCGCTAATTACTCATAGAATCTGGGGTTACAATACACAACCAACGTTTGTTTGCCGTTTGTTAGCAAGATAAGTCAAGAACCACTCAGTGGATTTTTCTGAAACTTACAGAATGGAATGGAATCACAGTGTGGACGTTTACAAGTGAGTAGCTTTATTAGATGTTTGAGATTAAAAAAAACGATCTTTTATTAGCATAGCTTGTTAGCTTGTGGATGTATATCTGTTTACGGTATGTTATAAATAGCTTCGAAACCAATCGGTGTATATTTTTTCTGCTTACAGAGTGTAATTATAAGGCTTTAATGTACGTTACTATGGTCTCGATAAAACATTTGACATAAAATTTGATTTTTTATTCGTGTCAGAGGCGGAGTCGTCTCGTGTTAGCATTCGTTTTTTATCTGTGTACTTCTGTTTACGTTATAAATAGCTTCAAAACCACTCGGTGTATATTTTTTCTGCTTACAGAGTGTAATTATAGGAGCTTTAATGTACGTTACTATGGTCTCGATAAAACATTTGACATAAAATTCGATTTTTTTATTCGTGTCAGAGGCGGAGTCGTCTCGTGTTAGCATTCGTTTTTTATCTGTGTACTTCTGTTTACGTTATAAATAGCTTCAAAACCACTCGGTGTATATTTTTTCTGCTTACAGAGTGTAATTATAAGGCTTTAATGTACGTTACTATGGTCTCGATAAAACATTTGACATAAAATTCGATTTTTTATTCGTGTCAGAGGCGGAGTCGTCTCGTGTTAGCATTCGTTTTTTATCTGTGTACTTCTGTTTACGTTATAAATAGCTTCAAAACCACTCGGTGTATATTTTTTCTGCTTACAGAGTGTAATTATAGGAGCTTTAATGTACGTTACTATGGTCTCGATAAAACATTTGACATAAAATTCGATTTTTTTATTCGTGTTTTCAGAGACGGAATCGTCTCGTGTTTAGCTTCTGTTAGCTTCTGGCAGACATTAGCAGCAGAGCTAAACACTCGGTCCATATTGCCGGGTTGACTCAGCGGTCACGCGGCGCGTCAGCGGTGGATGACGCGTTACGTCGGCGGTGACGTAGGTGCGACCTATACACCGGTGCGACCTATTTATGGATTTTTCCAATTTTTTGGCAATAATTGGACACTGCGACCTATATTCCGGTGCGACCTATAATCCGAAAAATACGGTAAACAGTTAGACAGTTACCCTATACTATAGGGTAGATATATATGACATATATGTAATTTTTAAGCTGTTGCAGTGATATATTGAAATAAATACTGTAAAGAAGTCTGAAGCCATGTTATTCCCTCCCAACGACACGATCACAAACCACTGCATCGACCTTTCTGCTCTAGCCCCATTAGAGAAACAAAAAGTCACAAATCTGGGAGTGATAATGGATCCTTCCATGAAACTCAACGGTCATGTAAATATGATCGTTAAATCCTGTTTTTTCCAGCTGACGTGACTGTCTAAGCTGAAGCCCATATTATCCAAAAATAACCTGGAGACAGTAATTCACGCATTTATTACATCTAGGCTTGATTACTGCAATTCACTCCTGTTTGGTATCAGTCAGACCAACCATTGCACGACTACAACTGGTCCAGAACGCAGCAGCCCGATTTTTAACCAGTACACGCAAAAGAGAGCACATTACACCAGTCTTGGCCTCCCTGCACTGGCTACCGGTTCATCTTCGAATCCAGTGCAAAATTCTCCTGTATGTCTACAAATCGCTGAACAGTCTCGCCCCCGCCTATCTCTCTGATTTGCTTTAGCCGTATGTCCCACCATGTTCTCTGAGGTCAGCGGACCAGTTACTTTTAACAGTTCAAGGAACTCGTCTTAAACGCAGAGGTGACGGGGTCTTCTCTGTAGCAGGCCCAAGACTCTGGAACGAGTTACCTCTGCTCGTCAGACAGACCCCTCCTCTCGGTTTTCAAATCCCATTTAAAGACTCACTACTATTCCATTGCTTTCAACACCCGATGATCTGTGTTTGGTCGTTATATTTATTATCTGCGACGTTTTTATGCCTATATTCTGGGGTTTTTTGTACTTCATTGTGTATGTTGCCTATGTGTTGCCTGTTGTTTGTTTGTTTGTACAGCACTTTGGTTGGCCTTGTCACTGTTTCAAGTGCTCTATAAATAAAATGGTATGGTATAAATAAATAAACAGCATTAAAGAACAATAAGAGAAATGCCTGAATACCAGCTGAAGGAAATGTCTCACATGCAATAAACATGTTAGGTTAATTTGAGTAACTACCGGTAAATTGACGAGTGTGACTGTGTGTGCATGGTTTTGTGTTTTGTGCATGCTGGCTCTAAGATGGACTGGCGACCTGTCCAGGTGTCCTCCACTTCTTGCTCATAGACTGCTGGAAAAGATACCCTGAACCCTGAAATCTGAGACCCTGAACAAAGTCAAGTGGGCACAGAAAGTGCCTGAGAAAACATAAAATTGACTTCAGATCAGTGAAGTCAAAATTATACCATATACAATGTACATCCTGAACCTTCATTAATTAAAACATCTGACTGATTTTATTATATGCACGGTATGTACAAAGTATAACTTCTAGATTGTCTAAGTATTGATTTACCCAGGAAAACAGGGACTGATTTTTCTGTTTATAAGGCTACAATAGTAAATTTTTATTTATTTATTTAGATCTGAGTCATATATTTTCATTAAGAACTGTAATCAAGGTCTTGTCCTTAATTGTCCACACATTTGGTGTTAGGATTTAATTAAATTTTCTAACTGAAATCATCACTTTTTATCCCTACTTTGCTGTTTTTATGTTTTGATCTCGTGTGTGTTTGATACAAGGGGGTTGTTAAGTACAGTCTCTATTTTCTTTTTTATGACATAATAAAAATGTTTTGCCCTTTGTGCTTGAGCATGAAGATGTATTGACCAATAAAGTTATGGCTTCTAGTCCACGACACATAACTTTAACAATAAATTAGGTCTTGCTTTAATAAATATAAATGTAAAAAAAAGTTATTTATTCAACTTACAGCTGCACAGCATTGTTTCAGGATGAATAAAAAGGAAGCACATATCTCTTAAATAAAATAGTTGATAAAAAACCTGTGATAGTTGTCCTAATCAAATCCCTTTATATTGACATAATCAATAATTTTACAGCAAAAAATCAGACAAATTCAAAATATTCTACACTGAGTTAATTATATTAGCTTGTAAGCTCACATCTAGCATTTTACAAAGGTTTTTTTTTCAGGCTGTGGGAAACTGCTTCCCTAAACAACCCCCTCCTAAAAAGACAAAACATGTAGAGTCTCCAGTGTCATGTAAACGCCAAAACATTCATCCTAAACTAATATCTCTCTTCCAGGTCCGTAATTCCAGCCACACATGGCACTTACATCCTTCCTCTGTTAATGCCTCCTGTCTAACCCTTCCCACCTCCTTCTCCATTGTGTGTGCATTGACTCCCCCCTCGCTCCCAGAGTGCACAACGCTGCACAAAAAGGAAGTTGCCCTTCCACTTCCTTCTTCACTGGTGAGAACAATCCGACCCTCGTCTCTCACCCCCGTTGCTTTTATTTTTTTATGTGGGACCAAACTTGCCAAAACTCTCAGGCTTGTCCGTTTGCTGACGTGAAAGTGATTTGATTCAAATCTGTTGAAAACTTAGTCATGAGTCGTATATTGTCTCTGAGTCAACGTGAAGTAAATAATTCTGGGAAAGTGCATCGAGTTAAACTCACCGACCACACTGTAGACACCAACAAGGTGACAGTAACTCTAACAATGTTGGGATTTGCTGGATTAGAAATGTTTCACATTTTGAGTCTTTTATTTATTTAAAGCTGTAAAAGTTAAATAAAAATGTATACAGTAGTTGCAAAATTTTTTTTTTTTCATTCATTCAACCTTTATTTAGTCAGGTAAATCTCATTCAGCCTCGAGGGCTCATTTACAAAAGCGACCTGCTACAAACTAAAGAAGATGAACAGCAATGATAGAATTTCCTTAAACAACAAACAACAGAAAAACATAAGAGAGATACAAAAGAGAAATACAAAGGTGAAATGCAAAGGATCAAAACTAGCAAAACACCACAAGGTGTACAAAATCAAAAACAAGAACATGGTAAATGGTATCTTATTTATATAGCGCTTTCCAGCACCCGATGAGGGGCCCCAAAGCGCTTTACAATACCAACCATCCACCCATTCATACACACATTCATACACCGGTAGCGGCAGACTGATTCCAAAAGATTCTTAAAACCATTTAGAGAGGTCAGGGCCGAGAGCTTCAGATCTTTTTGTTTACTGTAAGACCTGATCCTGGGCATTAATTACAAACTATTTTAGCATAAACTAGCAGTTGTTGCTTATTTCTTATGCTCTAGTTGGTTTCTTTGACAGTGGATTGCAAAAGTGTTGTAGCACGGTGGCTCAGTTGGCAAAGCTGCCACCACTTAGCAAGAAGGTTGTTGGATCAAATCCCAGCCTGGGGCCTTTCTGGGTGGAGTTTACTTTTTTCTCTCCGAGTACTTCAGTTTCCTCCCACCGACCAAAAACATGCATGTTAGGCTGACTGGTAGCTTTAACATTGTCCCTAGGTGTGACTAGAGCTGCCATTTCTAACCCGACCCCGCCCGACTCGGATTTGGACCGGGCCAGGCCATAATAATGTGCTTAATGTGCAGGCCGGGTCAGTGTCGGGCTTTTTATTGCATCAGTGACGCGCGCGGCCGATGATCCAATATACGCAAACATGGCTTGCCATACAACACCGGCCGCACACGGCCAGTTGACTTCAGATGGACTGCTGCCAGCGATCCATCAGCCCAAATGGACATTCATTCAGCCGTGGCACTCAGTGGACACGCACGGCCGACGACCCAAACAGGTAAGATCATAAAATATCCGACATGTCAAAGCAGGATGCAGGCAGAAGCAGGGGAAGCATTTAATGTGCTTTGACAGCCCCCCCCACTCAGCCGTACGTGTCCGCCGACCATTAATAAAATTTGGTGGTAGAAGCAGTCAAAGCTTAATTAAAAATGTAATT